>JXXB01032123.1:0-16335 GCA_000956275.1 Anopheles koliensis | reverse complement strand
GAGCCCGATCCTTTGATGTTTTGTTTCGTTTAAGGCGAAAAAATAACACATCCTTGCGACGAAAAAATCATCCACTTACATCTACCGCACCATGAAAAGGATATGAGATTTGATGGTCCGACTCAAGATTCGGACAGGCGAAGAGATGCTTTTCCCAATCCGAAAAGCCTTGTGTTGGGTTGGTTGAATTTTAAATAAGACACCCTCTTCTCACCTCCTCCTTTGATGCTGTGCTGATGTTCCTATCCACTGTTAGAACCATAGCCTCTAGCATCGAATCGTCGTTCGGACAAGCCATTTAACGGTTATTGCTGCAGATTATCCTATCGTTTCCGGACCTTCTTTTCTTTTCCCATCACTTTACGGAGTCAAATAAACTCGACCACGCCGGTTCGGGCCTGGTATCGTGTGGATAAATTTTCAAATTCCGCGCTCGACGAAGACGAGGCCACGACGGGACACAAATTGGATCCGGTTTGATTGCGAACGGCCGAGAACCGAACCGTCGAAAACCGAGTCGAGTGTAATTGAGATGGAAGGCGGTAATGTAATGTTATTTTTTACGGTATGAACGTGGAATTTGTCGCATTGGAAGATCGAAAGGAAGACAATACGGTGGGGATTTCTTGACGGTGGTGATGGGAAATGCGGACAAGAGATATCTTCAGAAGCAATGATGCAGAAAATAGTTCTTATGTGAAAGGAATTTGAAGCTTAATTAGAGAGAAAATCAAGGGCAAGGACAAATCGTGCTATTTCAAGCTTGCGATTGTGGAAGTTTCACATTTTTGTAGACAATTATCCATACTAGTCACATGCATCAATTGGATTCCTTATCGATGCAATTACTCTAGATCTGCAGGTAATCTCAATCGTAACGAGACATTCTCCTGGACGTCCAATGCAATACTGATTAATTATCTAATCCTCATCGTGTGCGCTGCAATCAATCAGAAAATCCTCAGGATAGAGCCTCTCATGTGGTTGATGGTAAATATTTGCATTATCCCTTTGCGGACAAACATGCAACGATGTCTCGTCGTACTCTTTTATCTCCAGACTGCTCCCGTCCCAGCCGAACAATAAATCAACGGAATAGCGCTCCAATGCATGCCTGCCCTGGAAGTTTATCTACGTCGTTCAGAACCTCAGCAGTCTGCCGACAGACGATACCGAGGCAAATTGAAAGAAAATCCTTCGCACATGCTTTCCAACACAAGCCCGGGGAGAAAGAAGCGGTAGGCGCACCAGAGATAAGTGCCTCTCGAAGTATCCATACGATGCGCGCGCGTGGAACTGCCTCCCGGTGCTAGATATTTTAATTCCTTTTAAATGTCTTATGCAATTAGGATGGTGGTTCAAGAAGGTAAAAGCGAAAGTCTAACTTCAAGGCCAGCACGAAAGGGACGATCTTTTCGGGAGGCAACGAGCTTTTGGGAAAGATAATGCTCACGGATGCGGTATGGGGAGCCCGTTATCAAAACCGACCGCTTGAATGTTTGAAAAGGATATGTTTGCGTTGGAAAATAGGACCAACTTCTCGCGCGCGGTTTTGCTCGTGGAATAATCGCAAAACATAACCCTTGCGTACCACGCAATTTTCGACGTTAACGTTACACATGGGACATAAATAAACTTTTGCGCGGGAAGGTTGTCCGAGGGAGGATTGTGTTCGTCGTCGTGTAGCAAACCACAGCTTTTTCACGGCCGTTTGCGAGAGGTTGTGCGCTTAGGAAGAAACCACGGACTGGGGACACATTTTCCGTATCCCTTAAGGACATTATGGGTGTGAACCTGAAAACGAGGCTCAAAACACAAACGGATAATCCATCTTAGGACATTTAACGTAATTTGTAAGGGAAGCTAGTGGACCTTTCTCTCTCACACACAGCTTCGTGTGTGAGAAGAAAAAGGATTATAGGACCTTGCGCGTGAGATCCTTAAAGGGGAGCGAAGTCGCTGGTAGATACTTGTAATTAATACGGGTGATAGAATGAGAGAGGCCCAAAATACGAGGCTTTGTGTGGTTCTTCACACCCCACACCCACAAGAATTGATTTAATTACAGGAGAAGGTTTACGTTACACACCTCGCAACCGAAGATGGTTCCTTCTTCGCCGGCACACGAAAACCAGTGTGCGGAAAAAGTATAACTCGAATGATGAAAAGCCGCCCCATGAATCATGGGTAAAGTACTTGAGTTAATTGCAAAAACTCCTTCCACTCTCCCAGCAGCACCTATCATCGGCACCTTTAGGCCGGTGTTCCCGACACCAACCAAAACAACGTTTGCTTCCACCCGAAAATGGCCGCTCCAACACCACCCTAGGAGCGTTTTGCCCACGTGCTTACGCATCGCGTCTCCTCCGGTTCTGCTGCTGGCAGCTCACCCAAGGTTTCCCCGCCGCCAGCGTTCTTGCGCTGCTCATCCATTCTCCAACATTGGCCGGAAATGAAAATTTATGAAAACACGCCACAGAAGAAACCGTCGAGCCTATACGGTCGCTCCCACCGAAAGGCAAATAAACTTCCATTTGACCAAACCTAACGCCCACCGGAGGGCTTGGGGCAGGATTTTTCCTCCTTTCGCTGGCACTGTTTTTCCTAGCTCCAGGCTTCTCTAGGGAGCTTCCGACAATGCCGGAACCCGGAAACGAGGGCCGACGACGAGTGCGCGCCGCCGTTATGGTGAAATGTTTACCATGCAAATATTCTTATTGCCCGTTGTGTTCCTTTTCTTTTCTGCGCCGTTTTTTACACGTAAAAGGTTTTTCACACTTTGCATGGATACATACGGGCGCGGACGCTCTTTGGCTTTCCACTTCGTTAGTTCCACCCGGTGTATGTTGGTGTGCGTTTGCAGACTCATAAAACAATGGAAGCGTGGTGTGCCCTGCCGCATACAGTTTCTCTCTAACCACCTCAAAGTATATGGTCCCGGGCCCACGACGGTCGGGGATAGAGGACAATGGTCGCCCCATTCCAAGACGATAAGGAAGTTATTTCCCTCGCACAAACTCGCACGCGCACGGCGAACACATGCAGATATTGTAGCGCTTCCGCCTTCGCCCATTCGAGGCTCACACATGGGACGAATGAATATGAATGTGGCAGGTCTTTGTGGAGGAATTCACAGACGATGGCAACGATCGGCCAAAAGGCGAGGGAAAGGGTTTAGATTTTTGCCCTGGCCTGGGAGTGTTACCGCACCGCAATGCGTTTATTTTGAGGTTCCACCAATGGGCAACCTCTTCCGTGGCGTGGTGGCTGCTACTGAGAGTCAGAGTCACCAGACATTACATGACGACAACTGTTTCAAAAGTTCCCCGATGTGCTGGAAGCTACAACAATAGCATGGCATAGTGAATGTGGAAACTTTTCGACTAATTGTACGACATGATCCTGCTGCTCGTCCGGGAAGCTCAAACCGATCATAATTGACCCATGCGCGCGTACGAGGGCGGATCCCTGTGGGCAATATTATGTCCATTTTGAAAGAAAAATAGCTTTCCATTATGAACTCCCGTTTGGAAGTTTGGAACATCATCATGAAGGTATTTCGAGCAGGTCATCAGCAGTGTCATTTACGAGATATCAACGAGATTGCGAGCTCTTGTCCACTTTAGTAGCCCCATTTAACTGAACTCCACCGACTGAAAGAATCCTCTTTTGAGCAGCAACACAAAAACAAGTCTTGACTCTCGGTGGTCTGATGGAGTGCTTCCACTTCAAGCTCTCGGCTTTCAACCTTTCGGTCACCAATCACAGTGCGTCCCATCGTAATCATGGCGTGCATGGGCGACATCATAGGTCCCTCCTCATCATTGCTGTATCCTGAACCGTTCCCGCCGGAAATGGGATCAGTCTCGGACGAGTGATTTATTAATTGTATTAAATGACAAATGGAGGTGACTCCCCAAAAAATCGTGATTTTTCCCCAGCATTCCCTATTAAACCGGCTCCAGAGGTTCATCTCTGACTCACACATGTCTCATTCGCCCTCCGCAAAAGGACGTTCTGCACAGATATGAAATCGTTATGATCTCCATAATTGAGAGCGCGCCGCCGTGGGCGCACCACCTCCTGTTGCACGGATTTTTGGGAAAAGGACATCTGTCCTGCAACAAGGGGACAAGGGTCAGCGCAATGAATCTCTCAGCCCAGCCTCTCGTTCGATGTAACGACCAACGGTGGGATTACGCCATCCGAACGTGATTCCACAGTGCGACATTCGATGGGCGAATGCGACGCTTCTGTGTGTTCGTGTGTTCATGTGTAAATGCAATGGAGACACTTTTTGTCCACTCGTGCCAGGGAGTGCTCTTTTAAAAAGAGGGATTAAGTACTCTTCGGACGTGTTCGGGCGAGGACCAAAGAGGACGATTACATATTTCTCTTTCGAGTGCTGACTCGCGCCGTGTCGAGAGGTGGATGAGAAAATCGATTGAAAGGTGGATCAAATCGAGGAAAAATTATACCAATTTTTTATCCCCTTTCGGAAACAACAATCGAAAAAACTACCACAAAAGTGGGCTGCGTAAAAACTGAAAAGGCTTCCATCCATTTGATCTCGGGAAACGATTTCTATTTGCACAACTGGTTCAACCATCAACTCAGCAGCTTTCACTTTCATCGTGGAAAAATGGAAACGTCCCTTTGCCCCCGAGGGATATTTCAATTTTAATTTCATTTCCAAATAATTCCTCTAATTAATTGGTTCGGGTGCTAAAAACAATGCTGCTGTAGCTGTTGTGTTTGCGTGTGTTGTAGAGTAGCTTTTACCATTATTCCTAGGAGTGAGGCGAAAATACGCCAAATTTGCGAGTCACCACCAACAACAATACGAAGGCAAAAATCTGTACAGAACCGTTTGATCTCCGCTTTTTTTCAATTCACCCACAGGCCAAACGGGTCCACCAAGAGCAGGAAATGGGGAAAATACAACAACAAAAAATAAAACGAATCACCGTGTGACATGGGATGAGCGCATGTGAAATGGAGGGAAAAACTAGGAGGATTTGGGGAGAACCACCATCAGGTTCAGGTTGGATGAAAAATTAGGGATCAAGTAAAAATCACCAACCGAAACAGCGGTTTGAGGGTAGCGTGTCTAGGATTTTCCGTGTAGTACGCTTGAATTGGAGATATGGGTCAAACCGCCGGGTGTTTGATGATGCGTGAGTAAACATTCCCGACTGCCTCGGGGCCACGTCCAGACTACACCCGGGTAATTACGACCGATCGGTCGATTTGGCGGGTTCCATTTTTGTTTTCGTCTTTTTTCACTCTCTCTCTTGCAATCTCAGATCAAAACAAATCCCATTTAAAAGTAGGTTAAGGACCGTGGTGATGAATTACCCTCGCGCGCCACTCACGACCGAGGGGCACAATTTGCCTGGAAGGCTTTGGTTGGCCGTCGTCCTAACGATAGAAGCGCCAACGAAAAGCGCAATCGACGTGTCACGCCAGACGGAAGCGTGAAAGAAGCGAAGGATTTCATTTATCTCTGTCGTGCATCGTTATTTATTGACTTTTGGACGCGCAGACGGTCCGGAACTGCACACCCGATACAGGATTGGAGCACGCTTCGTGAGCTTCTTTGAAGTCAAGATGAGCCTCCGCATGTGTCAGCTGATGAATATTTATGGCGGTTTATGGCGGAGGATCTTCTGCGAGCTCCTTGCGTCGGGTGACATCATGTGTTTTTTCCATGGAATTGAAAATCCCAACCCGATTGTCGCCTGATTGGGTGTCCACCATGTAAGTAGAACACAGGAAGATGTAAAAAACAAACTCTTGCCCAATTTGATCAGAATCAATATGCTGTTTCCCAAATTGACCCCGAAAAATGTGAGGCCAGCGATAAGGATACGAATACTGTGGAATATACCAGAAGGTAGCCCCCGACACGTTCCAAGAATTTCGACCTATTTGGGCAGATTTTTGCATTTCCTTTAACTGGGAAACCATCCTCCCGAAATCAGGAATGGAGTCGTAGAATTAATACAATAAATTTACGGCACGTCGAGAACCGACCCGAAATCGACTTTATGGTAATTTATGGGATCGGTTTGGATATTCAAATCCTGGCTCGACATATACACAATCTGCCGCGCACGGTTAATGAAGAAAATCCCTCTTCCCAGCAGAAGAAAAACCATTCCGGAACGATTTATGCCTTTCAAATGGTAAAGCCCGAAACCAAACCACGCTGAGGTTATTTACGAACGTTCGATAGGCTAAATTAACTGTCGGCCAATGGGCCGTTTTCGTGGTGCCTGCCTGCCTCCAACAGGTACCAGCAGGCCAAAGAATGACTCCAGTGAGTAAATGTTCCTCTGAGAATGCCAATTTAGAATGCTACAGAATGCCCACAACACTAAACCAAAGCTCCCCAAAGGAAAGAGCCCTCAAACCACGACCGGACGTTGGCCGTTCCGGTCTCGCATGGGGAGGATTTTCCGTGCCAAAAAACGACGACAACAAAGTCATAAAAAAGCGTGGTACGCGTAAGACCGGACCTCATTCCGGTCGAGATAAGTCACATCCGCGCGAGCGCGCTCCGTGTGGTGATAAAACCTGGTGCTTCATGTTCGATCAATTTGTGGCACAAAACACACACACACACGCATACTTTTGAGCCACTTCTCTATTCGAATATAAAGGAGCACGATTTTGTAACATTTCCGCAATAAAAGTAGATTACACAGGAACGTAGTGTTTCGTCTCTGCCATGAAGACTCGCTGTCAATTCTCGTAAAATTTCGTTATTTATTCTCGCCTTTTTTCTCTTCCATTACCAAATGTTGGTAGCACCACAAACGATCCAATCCTTCCTTCCTTTCGTTTGGCAGGAAAAACCGGGATTTCCTTCGCAACTCAGACACATCCCAAAACGGCACGTACATCGATTTTTCCTTCGGTCCATTCACCAACTATGAGGCAGGCGAGTAAAACCTGGAGACGCCCTTCAGCAGAGGAACAAACGTTTGACACCCACCGGGGTCGTCGGGCGATAAACTTGCCATCATAATTTCGCCATCAGCTTCTTCGTGAAAGCGAAAGTGTGAAAGTGAAAGCCATCGGTTTCGTTCGGTCGATCCTTTCGTCCTAATCGCGTGGAGCGTCGTCGTCGCCGTGGTGAAAATAAAAAAATATTGCGATCGAGGACGTCATAAACCTAGCAGCCCCTGCATTCTTCGTTTCCGTTTGGGGCTCATCATTAATCAGCTTATCCACAGGGTGGGGAAAGGATTTCGCGTCTAAAAACTCACTCCCCTCGTGAAAGGCGTTGTGCGCAGAGAAGTGGAAAATTACATTGTTGGCACCCGGTGGTCCGTTAAAAGCCCGCCCATGAGTCGTGCCGATCCTGCGAGTTCCGCGTTTCGGTTCCGTTTGTGAGCTGGAAAATTGGCACCCGAGCCGACGACAACAATCTGCTCACATGCCGTCGTCGTTTGTTTTATCGACAAAACTGGACAGCTAAGCAAACGATTCGGATTGCGTTACTCGCTGATAGATGGACGAGATGAGCTGCACCAGAAGAGTCGGACATCCGCGTGCGTTGATTATGGCGCCGAAACCACAACGTCCGTGCCGGGGCGAGCTTCATTCCGAATGTCATTCACGTACGGGATTAGCATTTTTCTCCGCAACCCGAACCGGAGACAAAAGAGCCCTTTTCATTTCCGTGTTACTTCTTCCTTTGTTTTTACTTCGATTTACATTCACGTGATCACCTCCATTGCCATTGCCGTTTCGTTTCGTTTTGTCCACGTCACCAGTGAGGCATGAAAGGGCCTGTTTTTGCAGATTTTCCACCCCTCTCTCTCTCTCTCGCTCTTCCTTAGCAAAGGCTATGCGGAAGTTTTTCCGCAAAGTTAAAGTTAGACTTTGGGGAACTTTTTTCACAACACCACGCCATCCACCAATTCACAAAACGATAACACGAAAACGGAAGCAAGGCAACGGAATGATTACACACTATTCAGCACCCTGAAGAAATAAAATAAAAACAGACTGTCAGGAGTGAAGGGCGTGAAAGCGTCAGTAAAAGTTTCCCTTTGCCCGAGCCAACCCAACAGTGCCGCAACCAAAACTTGTTGACCGAACCGCGCTAAACACCAAATTTTGAGAAATTTATAGTGCTCCAGAGGTTTCGACGGCCGAGCGGAATGATGGTAATGGTAAGGAAGGCGAAGAAAACTTTCCCAAAGAAACTGTAATTAAGATAGCCTTGTGATGAGTTGTGTGATTGTGATTCGCATGCCACTTTCATGCCAAAGGATGGGGTCGTTTATTTATGGGAAACAGTCTTACGATCCTTGGAGACAACGAGCGGGTACGGGAGCGTCAAGGATATTACTTGTTCTGGAGCATAAACACACCACCGGACCAGAACTTCACAAGACAACAGCTCTGATTTGGAAGGTGGTCTGATATCCTTCTGACTGCTGTACTTTCTCGAGATAAGTTTGCTGCACAAACACAACCGTAGACGGATCACAAATAAGCTCGTTTCTGTAGCTGTTGTTACGCGGCTCTAAAAGGCAAAGATTTAGAGCTCCATTTTCCAATTTACTGCTCTGCAGCGCTTGTCACATCTATTGTCCCGATATTGTCCGTCGTTTATTTTAACTGGCCGGGGACACACAATTTCGCCCCATTTCTCCAAGAAGAAGGCGGGATCTGATCTGGCGGGACAGGCAAGAAATTAACCTTTCCCTCTCTCTGCATCCACGCGTGCGACAATCTCTTTGTGGCAAATGATCCAAACGTGCATTCCACTTGAGATCAACATAAACTTTTATGCGTCTCACGAGTCTCTGGACATCGGAGAATCATCATTACTTGCAGCATTTGCTTATCTCGGAGCTGTTTGGAGAATGTCTGGATGCAATTTCTGCTGTTCATGCTAGAGAAGAAAATAGGCATGAAATCCAGCTCATCACAGTCGCTGTTTGATTCCTAGAAAATGGGAATGAAATTAAAGCCCATCACCACCATTTGTAAGCCATTCAGTTGAATATCTCAAATCCTTTCTAGTATCGTAAAATCTCTCCTTAAAGGTTTTGAGGTTTGTTTGTCTGATAAATTTCTCATGAAGTGCTCCGGTCGTGCCTTGCAAGATGTAAGAAATTCCTTTTCACAGTTTTCATTTCAACCATTTTAATACACACACTCGTTTCGGATATCCCATACACATAAATCCACTGGCGCTGGTTGTAAAGCCACTCGAAGAATTTGACACACGACACACACCAAAACACTTCACCAGTGGAATGCAAATGTTGGTCCCCTCGATTTTCACACACTCCAAAAGGGCACTGGAACCTATTTCCGAACTTCACTTGCTCGTCACTTGAAAATTTCTCCACTGCTTATTTGCATTCCATGCAGCCCGTCACATTCCCAATTCTGGCTCGCAAAAAGCACCTTCATTGCGTGTGATAAATCATATTTTCCCCTACTCCGTTCTCTCACTTCACAAGAGCGAAATTTTTACTTTCGATTTCGCTCCTATTTTTTTGACACGAAATTCACCCACAGCTGTGCCGGCGCTGAGGTGTTTTCGACACCGAAAAACACTGATGAGTAATCCTTCATCCTGGGAGCTCTTGGCTGGGTGCAGGTAATGAGGCCGTCCACCCTCTCTCCCGGTGGACGGTGAGTCACCTTTCCAGTTTGATTCGCACGCAGGTCGGGCTGAAAATGTGACTCAAACCCGATTGAAAACACGACGCGGGAGAGCAGGGGGTCTGGCACGACAGACAAATCCACGTGCTGCTATTTGTTTGAAGAACGCCCGGCCGTCGATGTGGCCTGGATAACGATTTTTTGATCATCCGGCCACGGTCGGGTCAAGGCAAGCTGGAGGTGGGCGGTGGAGCCCGGAAAGCCGTGATGTTTTGTAGTTCAGACACGTACTTTTCGCTTTCACATTGTGGAGCAGTGGAAGATAAGAAAAAAAATCCACTGATGAAGGAACTTCACTACGCTGGCTTTGCCAATTTTTTTTTTCTTCTACAATGCACCAATGTCGCGTTGTCACTTCGTTGACAGTTTCCTCCCGAATTGGCGGAAAACGAAAACTTTTCACGAAAATTTATTCGACACTTTTTGTTTTTCTCTCCTCACAACTTTTCGTTTCCAGCTTGTTATTTACCGCATAAAAAAAGTTGAAATAAATGTACACTGAGCAAATTTTTCTCACACACCTCCTAACACAAGAACGTCGAACCAAAATCGACTAAAAATCACGCGAAATACGCGAATAAACAGTCCCGAAACAATCCAAGGATGCCTTGAAACGTCGGCTGGCACGTTCTGGCGCGTATCCTTTGCGAAAGCGCTACCGAATGCTACTGAGTTCGGGGTGCGCTTGCTTTCGCTTCCCGTACTAGGGGTGGCCGCCTTTTCCCGACCGAGGAACGTGGTTACGATTTTCCCCCAGCAACCGAGAGCGTAAGCGAGAGCAAGAGAGCGTCGTGTGTCGACACTAAAGCTATGCGCACGGTCGACCCAACACAGCACACGAAGTCTCACGGCGTGCGTCTGACCCGGGGGTGGTGACTCTCTCACCTTGCGCGTGGCGAGAGGGTGTGTTAGGGAACTAGTAGAACCACCCTTACCCGCGATGCCGGTTGGAAACACCATTCACAAAACCGAGTACCGGCGTTTTCGTTACTACTACGCGAGGCTCGTCCCGTACTACGGCGGATCCCTTAGCCATGCAAGGAGCGGCATACGCTTCTACTCACTTCTACTCACTGTTCTCCCTTCTCACCAGCCCATGTTGCTCACTGGGATTGGGAAATGTTTTGATATGGTTTTTGTTTTGGACATTCCATTCGCGTCCTTTACCGACGATGGCGAGGTTGATGAGGTGAGAAGCTTTTCTCACCTTCCACCAGTGAGATGAGAGTGTTCACTACGAGATGGGTTATTCACGCGACTCAATCGAAGAGAGCTGGAAATTGCATTAACATAAACATAAATTGCGAATTCCACCACGTTGCTGTCTGCTGCTGCCGCAATTCGGGATAATTTTCGAGAGGTATTTTGACAACGAATTTTCCCAACATCACACTCGCGCCGGTGTTTGTGTGTGTGTGTAAAGTTTTATGGAAATGACACTTGTGTCTTAACCTTGCACCTCGAATTCCTCGAATGGTCGTCCTGCGTCCTGAGCTATAAACATATGGTTTTTCGAAAATGGTTGAAGCAAGCTGGTAGGCGAATGTTGAAAACCCCAAAACCGAAAGCGGGTTGAGGAAGGTGGTTGGCTTTAATTTAAACTGTCATCAGCAGGCCGAGGCGGCTACGAAACCACAAACAGGACCGGAACGGAGCAGGATGGAGTGACATTAACTTGAGGAGGCAAATGATAAGTGCCTCGTCCGTCCCGGTAATGAATGAAAGCATGATGGCTCCGGAAGGGCTCGTTTTGAACGAGCACTGGTTTTGATACGAAACGCCACGCACTGGCATGAGGAAGTGATTTTTGTGGTTTTGTCTAACAAAACTAACCATTTTTGGCTGCTGTCGATGAGTACCAGGATTGTGGAGAGGGATTGGAGGGTGGATAAAATGTTCGAAAAAAGAAAAAGTATTGATATTTTCCATTTTCTACGACAGTAAATATCTCTTTTAATAGGTGTAAATCTGGGTAATTATAATTGCCCAAAAATAGACTTAGAAACGGGTTTGATATGTAAGTTTTTTTTTATTCCTGTCATTAACAGTTCATAATCAAGACTTTATGTAACCACATTTCCCTCTTAATGGGCACTTTACTAAGCACTCGTTTTACAATGAATTAAACAGCGCTTGGAATGCTTTTCACGCCATTCATTCCCGCAAGACCTTTTCTTCTGAGAAGAAAATGTTATAATGAGCAGTAACAAACAACCGGAGGGAACGACGCTTCCAAGAGCGATAATAATTTTCCCATTCACCAGACCATTCCAGCTCTTCACGTGGTTTACCATGCATTCTCGCGTCCTTTGCAGATGCTCTAACTGATTATTCCACAAACTACTGCTGACATCGTGAACTTCCATGCAGGTTTAATTAAACTTTCCAGAAATGGAATTGAAACTGTCCCGTGGATATTAACCAAGTACTTACGGCTATGAGAGAATGCATTTTCTAACTCGTTGTTTCCGATATTTACCTGTAATGCAGTGAGGAAAACGGAAAGAAAATTTTAAAATAAGTGAGAAAAACAACGTCGAGGAGCGTTACATTTTTAATATCATTGGAAGTTCTACGAAATCGTTCGATAAACTTCGTATTGAGGAAATATTGAACTTATCTGTCCTGTAAAACGATGCCTTTTGCTACCATCACAACTCACAATACGCTTTTACTATTCAACACCGTTGCTTTGGAGAATTCCGAAATGAATTTGGAACTGGTGGAAAATCGGGAAAAAAGCACCATCGTTGAAGGAGAAAAATAGAAAAAATCAATTTTCCTTATTTACAATAGAGAGGGTAAACATACACACACATGGGGGCCATCATACCGGCATCGTTGGCTTTCTTTTCTGTGCGAATGATTCCTTGTTTATGTCGCTTTCGGTGCTGCGCGGCGCTGCAGAGAAAATAATAGAGAGTGGTTGCAAAAAAAAAGCAAACCCGAACCATGGAAAGGGATGTTGAATGGGTCGGTATCGATTTGTAATCCACACCTGGAACACATCCCTACCTGATCCTTAAATAAACGCACGCACATCGTTAGAGGCTTCCCGCTTGCTCTCTCTTTCCCTCCCTTCCACCCCGAGTGGGCTCCCAAAAACGACGTCGGGAAGTGATAAAACTCCCCATGACAACGCGAGACCCCAAAATGGTATTCTTTTTCAGCTTAACTCTCCCCAACTGATTTCCTGATCCTTAATAGCACGACGGCGGGTCGCCGATCGGATTCTCCACTGAGTCGTAAACACGAGAAGGCTGCTGCTGCTGCTGCTGCTGCTCCGTTGCGATGGCGGAATCAATGGGTAAGAAAAACACTTTAACCTATGTCCCCATCTGGTGTTGGTGGAGTTGTTCCAAGCGTTATTGAAAAGCCTCCAGCCTCCCCCGCGGTGGAACTCTATTGAAGAAGATGGTTGTTTAACTTCCTGTTTCCACCACGCAAAACAGTAAACCCCACAAGAAATAAACATACAGAAAACACGTTTCTCCTGCACCTGCGACCATCTCGGCAAGCTTATTTCTACACAAAAAGGTGAGTTCGTGACAAAACGCTCACTTTATCTTGAGTTACCTGAACTGCTTTTGCTCGCACTCGTTTCTTGGTGACAATTTTTCGACATTGCCTCCAGGCGTCAATCCGAACTTCCCGGAAGAAGTCACAAACGCAAATAGAAGTATTACATTTAATAAGGATTAAGGGGACCCGAAAGACATTCGACCACAGGAAGGTGTCCGAAAGCCACTAAGAAGCTAGGTTTCCAAAAAAAAATAACACGTCCCCACCAACCTTCCCACCTAGTGCGGGAGGAAAGCAGGGCAATAAAAAAACGGCCAAATAAATTACGTTTTATGGAAGTTCGTCTCGACGGTGCGTTTCGTCCGGACTCTAAATGGAGGAACAGCTTCGAGTTGCTACAGTGTTTGTGTCTTGTTTTGTTGCGTTTAGGAGACTGGGACAAACAGCAAACCAGAAGGATACGGAAGTCACTCAATCCATGATGAAATATGTAACATCATCCTAGGTTGTGCCAACGTTCACCAAAGACCGGAGAGCGTCTTAAGGATAATGGCATCCTTTACGCGCTGCTCTTTTGCTCTCCTGACTTTCCGGTTCTTCCTAGTCTGCACCTTCATTAGCTTCATTGGGACTAGAAAAAAACGGGCCGAGACGGTTAAAAAAATGGCTAAGCTTTTATCACCCAAACAGTATGAGCGATGTTCTTTTTTTGGTGCTTCACCTCTCCCTGAAGAAGCCGTCACAGTTCATAGCACCGGTAAATTCATGGAATACCCGTCACACTGGCTCTAGCATCGATCGGCTGGAAGGATTTGCCTTATCGAGCCCAAAAGTTTTTCCGACCCCCAAAGGTGGAAAACTTTTCCACCCCGGCGGTTCGTTTTAAGCGGTAGGTTCTTGAGAACTAGAGGGAAAAAAACCAGATACTTTTGGGAAGAAATGCGAATCGTAACTTAATTTCTGCTGCCTTCTTCGGTTCAAATTTTGAAGAAAACTTCACGCAGAAGTAAAAGAAAAATCAGTTTTCTTTCGCTAGTGAATGGCGTAAACTGCGGGGGAAAGTTTACGCCGTGTTTCTTGATGATTTGGTTAAGAAATTTTTGAACAGGAACGAGGAAGGTTAAATAAAATAAACGAAATAACTTAAATCGATTCCCAAACAACCTTCCAGCTGAAAGTTCAGGAAGGTTCTTCAAAACCCCAAAACTGTGCCACCCGAAGGGGTCCATTTGGAAAGTTTCACCTTCAATTTTTCAATTCAATCCGAATGCCACTCCAAAGGAAAATCAATCGCCATAGCTTCAAATTGATGTCCTCATAAATATCCATCGAGCAAAGGGAAACTCCCCATAGCCCACAGGCTATTAAAGTCTCACTTTGATAAGAAAACTCGATAAAATTAGACGAAACGAGCGCGAATTTAATAAATGCGCAAACACGCGTCATCAAAATGAAATATTTCGCCCACGAAGCGACGAAAGCGGTTTATCACACAATCGATTGGGTGAGCGGCAACAACAAAATGAGGAGCAAAACAATCGATTGGTGTCATTTCCCGCCCCGTAACACCCATCCAGGCGTACCGTAATTGTTATTTCTTCGCATAAAACTCTCGATCATAAACGGAGCACGATTTGTTTAAATCCTTCTCGTTCCGTGGGGTGAAATGTTTTTTTTTTCTACGTAAGTAATAAATACGAAAAAAATGATCGATTGCTTCCTGCTGTGTGTCAATTTCTCAATCTATTCACTGCCTTCCCTTCACCGGCCAGACGATTCAGGTCGTGTTAGGGATATTACCATAGCGACCAATTTAAATCATTGCACGTTGTGTGACCTCCCCCTCCGGTGGTGCAGCTTCCGTTTCGCTTCCCTTCTATTCTGGTTGTTTCTTAGACAGTCGGCCACCTCCTTGGAAAGGCTCGGGGGCACTTAAAAAAGGGGATTGTAACGAGGACGTCATGTTTACACAGCTCAACCCTACGTGGTAACTGAAATCCCATTTAACCCTCCGTTTGACCCTCTCTCCTTGTACCCCGGTGTGTGACGATTTTTTCACGCATTACTGCACAACACGCTCCGACCATCCTGATAAGGTATGACTTGATTTCGTCGTGCCTTTCTTCACGAACGCAAAACAAACACTGTCGGCACAAAATGGCAATCGGAAGTGGGTTGCCAGTCATGGTGAAGTCCACAGCTCATGCAGCTCGAATGTGTGTTTGTGTGTGGTGCCCTAGAGAACAGAGGCTCTGGGCAAACACAAGTGCAGTACGAGCGCGATTGGAGTTCATTCAAAATCTCGTTAACTTTCCACGACCGTGTGGGGAAAGTATAGTAGATGGCTAATTCCTTCGTCGCTTTTACAAATCGTGTTTCCGTGGTGTAATCGTAGCTCGTAGCAAGCGTCCTGTATAGGCGGAACAGGGTTGAACAACTGACTATTAATAGATTGTTAGCTATGTATTTGCCGTATATTTTTCGAATTTATGTGTTAAATTTGTTATTTTTCTTTTGGTAGATTTTCTATTCCAGTGTCCAACTATATGTAATTTGCTACCAAATTGTTTTTATTTCAAGCATAAGAGGTGAAACTTTTGTATATTTTTAACTGACACAATCAAATCGTGTTTCTAATCCCTGAACTGCAAGCCACACTAAGACCGAACGAGAGCTTTCCGGCGTTTTCCCTGTGTACCCAGGGTCCGTAAAGTGAGCTACTTTATGGCGTCGTAATAAACATGTTTCGCAACAAAATTGACTGGATTTATTACAAAAACCCCATGCCACCGTCATTCCATCCTACACTCTAAAGTCTTCATCACCGCCATCATCTGGGTGGGGAGTTGGGGTTGGGGGAACCTCCGGAACTTCCTGCACACATAATTTCATCGACTTTACGTTCATCACCGGCGGGGCTGGGAAAACTCCCCGGAGGAAAGGTGATTTTCACATCTGCAAACAGGGTTTTCTATTAGCATAAGTAGAGGTGGTCCACACCTCGGGAGGTGGAAATGCACTAACACCGTCCGGTACGGATCATTATTCGTCACACGACAAGCTCGGGGTTTTGAAGAGAAGCGTACAGGATGCAAATGCAAAATGGCGTACCAGGGT
>JXXB01032111.1:0-16126 GCA_000956275.1 Anopheles koliensis | reverse complement strand
AAGCAAATCAACTATTTAATACTTATGTTAATTTTGCAGGATTTATTTAGTTTGCTATACCATCTCAAGTACAGATCATACAGATCAGTTTGTTAAGATGTAATAAATGTTTGTGTTTCATGTCCATACCTCTTAATTCATTCGCAAGTCGAATCCACAACGGCAGCAGGCAAAATACGAATCACATATGTATAACCGTGCTCCAAAGTCCATTTAAATTAAATGTACATTTAATGAACATACTACGCAATGGTACAGCGCAATCAGTAGTTGGTCACGCAAAGCGGCGCTTATTGTAGTAGATTCATGTGGACATTTTTGTACAGAAAACGTGCCAAACCGGAAACCTGTTACACACAATGTTATCCAAATGCAAGATGCATGCGCTATGTGCGTGTCGCATACTGAAATATTCCTAGTGCTTTAAAGAACAGAATGCTGATGTCCTTTATGGGGGTTGCGTTACTTTCTAAAGCTTCGTTGATAGCGTTAATTCCGTATAATGGTTCCAACAAACACCTTTTTCAATAACCTCCAAATACAGAGCATCCGAAGATTCTACCTTGAACTACTTGAAACCCACTCTCTTCTAAGTTAACTTCGATAATCGGCAAGTATTATCAGCATCCATTCCGAACCGACATCCTATTCTATCGAGGGACGCACAGGTAAAAGGCAGCGAAACTGTGAACCTGTGAAACTAAAAGGACATCGATGAAAAGGACCACCGTGTCCACCACAGAAGGCTCAACGAAACACCGGGTTCACATAGCCGGCAAAAGCAATTGAATTCGAACGAGTCGAGAATGGGTGAAAATATCGTAAAAATTGACTCCGATTTCTACTCACTTCCGATGCTTTGTGTCAAACAACGGGTCTGAAGGAGCAACTGTGCAATTGGAATAAGAAAGGAAATGATTGCCAGCCGCTTCGGGAGCGCACAAGAACCACCTGAACGCTGTGGACGTTCGTGTTAATGGTTTCTGCTTGTGGCACGTTATTCAATATCCTTTCCGATACGCAAGTCCGAAGACAGTGCCGTTTATCTTCCCTCGCCCTCTTCGTACCATGAAAGGAAACCGACAGGACGCGTTTTTTTTTTTATTTCTATTATCAAGCGTGTGCGTACCTTCACAATAAATGGGATGGAATTAGTCCTCCGCACCTCATTTCTCACCAATATCCGAATTCGTAGCGTCTGCTTTTCGTATAGCAGGGATTCACATATTAACTGCTACAGGATTTACGAATAACAATTTAAAAGGATTCATTAAATTGATCATACACATTCAGGTTGATCTCAAAGAAAACTGATGAAATAACTAATAGAAAGAAAATAAACATTTTCCTTCCTTCCTTCCGTCCTGAAGGTTTCAATAAAGTCAATTTGTCAAATTAATTTCTCAATTACCATGTAAAGTCACTGAGAGCTATGTTAAATATTAACTTTACTTTAATATAAAATCTTTTAAAAACTTTTCCATTTGTTTCTGGACTTATGAACAAGAAGAAGAACCGATTGATTTGTTATCCTTTATAATATCCTTTGATTGATTTTATAATATCAACAAGTTCTTATTTTTCCACTTTAAAGTAAGATTAATATCAAATAAGTGTCAGTGATTTTACAAGATAACTGTTGAAGGTACTCAAACTGATAACCTCATCCATACCCGGCGAAACGGTCAAAGTAAGAAGATAAATGCTAAAGGCGATACGATTAAACGTGAAACGAAAGTTTAACAACGTAACATTTTAACGAATTCGTAACGCAGTAAAATAAAGACCAAATATCGATTAAAATTCAAACATGTATGCTATCATTGTTGAACCAAACTCATTGTTGAAAACCAAAATAACAAAAAACTATTAAAATTTTCATCAATTTAAGTTTCAGATTATGCATTGTTGAAGGAGCGCGGCGTCTGTCGTGAAACATCTAGCCACTAACGTGCCACTAGCTCAATTACCTAATCGCGATTTCAATCAGTACGTCCAAAATTGGTGTGCGCACAGACTTACGTACACAGAAGTACGCAGCACTCGAATTCCTTGAGCCGTTCCGGTAGAAGGGCCTTGTCACACACGAACATTCTCACACGGCAGTAAGTAGTGGGCAGAAATGCACCGAGACGAGCTAAAGGTCGGTCGATAATGATGAGCCATGTGGATGATGCTTCTGTCCGTGGTAGTAACAGTTTTTCATGTTGTTAAGATCGTGGGAAAATCAATACATAACCGCCGTCAAGCCAGATGCTCGTTACGTTGTCGCATACGAGTAAACCGATCAGCTGATGAGAAAATGAAAGTGATCTGTTTTTTATCCATCGTCAAACTATAAAGCTCCATCATGCCGCTGTGACTTGCTCCCAGCGTAGTCCTCCCTGGGTGCAGATGCGAAATCGAAAACTAATTACCTGGGAATAAGCTGACAATGAGTGGATTTCAGTCAACCAACCATCTACCAGGGCCATCTTAACAAATGATCCATTTCGCACCTTTGAGAGCGTGCGCTTCGGGTTGCATGTTTTTTCGACGGGCAACACTAAAAAATGTTTTAATCGAGAAAAACCTTTTTACATTGCCTCGGTCGTGTGACATTAGCGAGCCAAGTTGGTAAAGTCGTGGCCACGAAGTCATCGTTGATGAATGTAAACATTATTAAGGCATTGGAATAAGGGAGGATTAAGTAGTGTATAATACGGTTCAAATGCTAGAGTTGAAGGATTTAGAAAGTTAAGTGTTACATCATTTAACCCGGTGTTCATATGGCTTTCAGAAGAAAAAATCACTTGTATAACCCGATGTAAATCTCATTATAAATCAATTCATTTCAATTTACATTACAAGTTAGGAAATAATTAGTATTATAAAGCCACAATAATTGCTCTGAAAAAAAAACTTCAATTTTTTGTTCTATATCCTCTTATCTAACTTTGCCAGCCTCCACACTGATCCAAACATTGCCCATTAATAGGTTTTGGCAAAAACCACTCAATAAATTGTCCACGTGAGTCCTGAAAACCATTTATCCCAATCAGACACAACTTATTTACCTCTTGGTGCACAAAATCCAAGACGGTGCGAAATGAAACGAAAACCTAACAACGTTTGTTAAGGCTGATCGTCATCATTAATCATGCGCACATCATCATAACATCGTTCTCTGCCGTAGAGAAAAAGAAAAGTTGATGGAAAATAGCACACAAGATTCATTGCAAAATGAAACGGATGAACTTCTTATAACTTTTTGTCTCTATTGTGCTATGTTTCATTTTATCATCGTTATTTTCTTTTAACGTTTGCTCGCACCGCGCTTTTGTTCTGCAACGCGAAACATGAAAATGTGAACCATTTCAATTCATTAAATCGTTCCCAGCGCTTGCAGCCCAGCCCAGACTGGCGTTCCAGCTGAGCGGCCGGGTGGAATGTCTTCGTCACAAATAGTTGCGCAATTTCTCCGGCAGAGGGCTTATAGCATGCAGACATACAGGCACCAACAACAACAGGTAACTGAATTATGAGTATGAAATTAATATTGAGCAAGATTTGCTCGAATTACATGAAAACAGCCCATCAAGAAATAGGGCCACTGCAGGGTTCAGATGAGTGATGGCAATATTTTGAGCTGCAGCACTCGAGCTACCTTCGAAACCGACCTCACAAGGTCCGAAGCATTGGTCTTTTTTTACATTTTTATCCAGCTCTTCCCAGCATAAGGGCGGATTTTGCTATTCTGCCACCATTGGTGGGTGTAGTACGCAACAACGCATTCGTTTTACGGCAACGAAACCTATCCATGGGAATCGCTCGAGCAAAGGCACGCATTCGAACCAGCGACACACAATCTATTGTTTCTCGGCTCGAATATCCGCAGGTGTAACAGGTAAACACAGATACCTCTCTGCATTTGGGTCTTCAGCACGCAAAAACACACACAAATACACATGCTCGTCCGTTCAAGCAAGCGGAAATGCGAACTGAAGCTCGCGATGCTCTTCTTCTCTTTCCTGACACATTTAGAGATCATTTACCATTTCGTTCTGTTGGTCCTTCGAGCCGGATCGCTGGAGCTCTTGGAACGGGATTGGCGAACCATGAGTAAGGTGAAACTGCTTCCGTTTGCAACGATACCGTAGGATTAATGAAAGGGGTATGCTCAAAAGGAATAACCCCTAAGGTTTCCAGGCTCGATGGCTAATGCTCTTGATACACAATGTATATACGATGCTTGCGGATTATCAGCACACATGGTGAAGCGATTCGATACATCCAATATCCGGGCTAACGTTATTGATAAAAGAGCTGGGAACTCACTTACAAAAAAGAACACAGTGGATATTACAGCATACGAATCTTCCCATTGGAAGAAGAATTGTATTATGATTCATTTCTGAACTTACAATCTCCTTCGCACCATAATGTGAACCTTTGCGTATGTAATAATCAAAACTGTTTTTAAGAGAATGTTAATTACTGTTATAGTATAAGCACTATTGAAAAGAAATATCATTTTCCTTGAGTCATCTATGTCATCTATCAATCTACGAATCAAAGTTTTGATTCATATTTATGATAAATCACATTTGTTTCATTATATTTTTATTATTTGATTCCGTGTTGTTTTACTAACAAAAAAAAAGCAGAAAGGATACATGCTCCTCTAACATCATTTGTTCAAATCTACCAAAACATGAACAATAAAGCAACCACCAAACCTTGTCGGAAAAGTGAGGACAGTTCAAATTTGCATCATACTTGTTTCTTACCGTTTTAGCTGCGACTTCTGCATCGTCTTTTATTGCTCCCCAACGCATCGAACCAAACTGGATTGCGGTCGTTTTTATACGAGCGGCCTGGCTGCAGGTTTATTTGGACCAAAGATAGGAACAAACTAACGTCGGGTAAATGATAAGTTTTGTAGCCGAAGAATTATTTTTGTGAGTATAAAATATGAGTATATATGTGATATTTCAACGCATTAAAACCTCACGCAGTTGCATCCTTTTTGAGATTGTCACACGCATTGTAGCCATCCTCATGCAAGTCGTTCATCACGAGATGCTAGATAGTTCACATACGAGCACGATAAGTTGATAGTTCGCATTTTACTACCCGTAACGCACCTCAAAACACTACGCCTGTACGTTTCGCATTTTGCGCCCATCACTGTCACTTGGCACGCATAATTAATGGCTAAAGCATAAGACGAGTCGACAGTTGTGTCATCGACCGATATCTTCCACCCGGACAGTCGGCGGGTCAGGTGAGCTTGTCTCCATTCGTCCGCCGGCTCTCGTTAATGCTCTATTTCCTCTATTAGTGACATAAATAGAGAAAGACTCCGAGACCAGGAAGGATTGTACAGTGTCTAGGCAGCATGGAAAGGACAACGTTACACTACACTACGCCACAGAAAGAGAGCACAAGGATATCAAGCCAGAAAGGAATCGCCAGAACAGCGGCGTTTCTTTTGTCGGTGTCAGTCGGGCAAAAGCAAAGGGTGTTATCTTTACGATATCGTGCTATCGAGTCGCCGTGAAACAGTACAAACATCGTACCGCAATGAACCCGAACGGCACCTAAAGCCCTTTTGTATGCACGTCTATGCGAGATGGTGCAAGGACGCCACAAAACGGTTACTTACGGGTTTTGTTAAACTGACTGACAAGGAGGCTTTAAAGGAGAGCAAAAGCAGGTCATACATTGAAATGTTGAAAATGTAGAGAATGGTGATTCTTTAATAGAATTAAAATAGTGAGAAATGAGAAACTATTTTTTATAAGAGGATGTTGTCGAAAACTCCTAGGCGGTTAAATCAGTCTAGTAGGCCGGTTAAACGACAAGCATGACTTCGATCGTTACGCCAACGAGAAGAAGATTGTTTCCAACGTCACACAATAATGATTGTAACGGAATAAAAGTTTAAATCTCTTCATAATTAACATCAATCCTAATTTATCAATTAGGTATTACGAAAAAAAATATAAGCGTGATTTTAATTTGATGTATTAGAACATTGTTTTACAGAAATTATCGACAAAAAAATTGTCTTCGTTTCACATCATCTAACACATACACGTGTAACCACTTGAAATAATAACAATATCTGTTTTATCCATGTAAACAAACAAACCCAAGCATCAGACGTCGCCTTACAACACATCGACAAGTGCTAAAGAATAATGTTTCTCTACGTTTTTTGTTCAAAGCACTGATATCTCGACCCTTGGCCCATCTCCGGGAAACCATACTTCTGACAAAAATATTCGTTTCATCTTTACAAACCATAAACAAGTCACGTATGGAACACGCCAAGACGTTTTCTCGGCTACAACCCGTTTGATGTGGTTTGAAGTTTCATCTCCCTCCCAAACATTCCAGCATTCCAAGCAAACATCGCGTAGCCATTGCCAAATGGTAGCATCGATAGCATATTGCATGCGATCGATTGAACCAGAGCGTCAGAAAAGAAAACGCGGGAAAAACATCTCAACGTCACCCAACCGTGCTGCGAATCGAAAACTTTACCTTTGCCACTGACCCATGAGCACTTTGTCCCGGTTGCCCTTTGAGTTAATTGAGATGAAACGCTGCGTGGCCCGTCTAGCTTCCCGTTACGCCCATGAACAGCATACGTCCTGGAGCCAATGATCTCGCCGATGGTGATGATGTTGATGCTGCTGGTAGAAACAGAAGCAACAAACAAACCTTGCCCGTGGCTGACCTGTCCATGGAGCACTTTCTCCCTTCCCCAGTCACTTGGGAGTGTTGATTTGGTCTCGTTGATCATCAAATGCAATTACTCGGCTTTATTTCATTACGACTGTTGACCGGGTTTTCGTAATGCTTTTGCAAATGTCCACTGACGCTCGTATATCCACTATCCAAAAAACCACTATCGATTCCACCTTATCACGACTGCTTCCGGTTCAAAAGGGATGAAAATTGAATTACAAAGAAATTTATATTCATAACCCTGAGGTGGTACTCAATCAAGCTAAAGCGTTTTGATTCGATAAAGAATTATTTCTTTCTGCTCACCTATTTCGTAATTCCATCCACTATATGTCTGTTAACTCTTCTCATCTCAACTCTTCTTATAGTAATTCTGTAAAAATGTGTATTTAAAATTCTAATTCAGTCTATGTTCTGTGATATATACTTATTGTATTTATATGCATTCAAATTGATAGAATTAAAATTCCAACAATTTTAAACAAGCTGTGAAGAAGAAAACTTATTAGCTTCAACCAATTGTATGGAAATCATATATATCAATAACATAAACTATGTTTTGAACAACGGAAACGAGATTTATACAGTTTACGTCATCCTATTGCACATATTTTATAGCTCAAAAGCATTTTAATTGTTTTATGGTATAACTCTTTACCACAAATAATTGCAATTCAAATGTAAGTTTAGAATTGAATTTGTTTTGATGAAATATTTCTGCATTAAAATGTTGTTTTTGTTTTACGCAAAGTAGTTATAATTAAATCTCAATGTCTCCTTCCTATCAAGTTCTTACTCATGCTTAAATAACATTAACTTCAAGTGTCATTTTTTATGTTAGTATCATGATAATTAACATTAATTCTTTGTCCATGTATTTCGTTTGATTGTTGTCATAGACAAAAGGTAAGCTTTGCAAAACCCCTTGTCAGATTAATTGATTTGAGAAAGCCTACGTCATTGATTAAATCAGGCACTCTGTACTAAATATCCATAACAGCGTCCGAGAAAGCCCCTAAAGATTGAGTAAAAGGACCCTCCTAAAAGATTCTGGCTAAGAATTCTCCAGAGCATCCTTAAATTTGGGATGCTCAATAAAATTTACTGCCTGTGAAAACCTATGCCTAAAACCTATGGAATGATATTTTACATAGTTTATAATATTCCTCCTATTTTCCAACCAGGTAAAGTAGCCCAGAGTGGTGGGAAATTTAAAGCTTCATAAAAATAAAGCTGCAGTCAAAACACTTTTCTTGGAATATTCCCACGGAATTAAGCTGTAAGGAAAAACATTGTCGGACCCTCTTTGCGACTTTACCTGATTTGTGTGATTTTATGGGACCTTAGGTGAGAATTTGCATACCAACTTCTGCTTTACCAGGAATCGTTATAGTGTTTGGTAGTAGTGTCCAATAATCACCCATCTCCAGTGACCAAAAGGTTGGTTCCCACACCTTCCTTTCAGATCTTTTTTTTTTCACAACGGTAAACGATGGCAAGATTTTATTGACTCTGATGGCTGGTTTGAGTCCTTCTTTCTGCAAACTCATGTCCAACTGCAAATGCAAATGTCAAGTATTTAGCATTTATTTTAAATATTTGTGTCCTCTTATAGATGTGAAGGACTTTTTCTTCATTACAGAATTTATTCATCGCATAAAGATTATACCCTTCTTCGGTATCTTCTTCTTAGTTGAAATGGATCACGTAGAATTGTCATGATGGTTTGAAATTTTTCGAGAAATTGATGGTTTTTCTTTTATTTCGTACCATCGTACAGATTCCATCTCATCATCACCACAGGATACCCATGCCATACGAACCACATTTAAGTGACTTACAGGTTTACAAACCTCTTCAGTACAATTTCTACCTGACCGGTAACACCATACCTCTGTTTACTCTGGTTGCCGGTCCCGGGAGGCAACGCAACGAAAACAACATTGTCCTTTTTTCCTTTCCTTATTTTTCAATCCGTGAGAACATCAGCACGTACAGTGTCGTAGTTGCATCAGGTGCATGCGATGAAATAGGTGTGCTGGTGTAGTTTTACCCGAGACAGCGAAACACATTCGTTCAAAGCAAGATGAGCAACAAGGCTGTGTTAGTGTGGAATCATTCTCAGATACAATAAAAAATCCAAAGTATGATCTGATAAGTTACCAAGCATAATCGTCACGATTTCCTGGAAGTACCATACCGATGTTTATTTTTAGGAAATAACGTTCTATTCTTATGTTGAATCTCTGAACAAACAGTATATGGCTTTTGGACCATCCTAACACTTTATTATGCTTTCGTGTGACTCTATACATACTCCTTTGGGAGTAAAAGTTTGGTGAATATGGTATTGATTGATCTTGTATCACAACATATTTGGATAAAATTACATTATATTACCAAAATAATCAGTATCCGTATTTACAATAAAAATAACTCAAATATTCTGCTGCTTGATAGTAACGACAATTCTAGAAATAACCATTTGCTTCATATTCATACATTTTTAACCGGTGTAATGACGTTTTAAAAGAGGTCGTTCATGGTAATTTTAAACGAAAAATTCATTTGGATCTATGAAAGCAACGATCACGTACGATATCTAACTGTCTCTGTTTTATGCAGTACGTAATTTATTTATAAAAAGTAATAGACAACAAACGATGAGTACCATTTACAGTGACTTCATTCTAGCTCATCGTAATTCCAGCGTGAAATACTGGAAAGGTGAGTCATCTTCTCTTGCAATAATAAACCCATCATGCCTAACGGCTAAACCATATGCCATGTCTGAACTCCAAATTTATGCTGATTTTCGTTGCATTCTTAAGCTACAGCTTAAAGTAATCTAGGTGCTGTAATGATGAATCATCCTTTTTTCCGCGAGTGCGTTAAATAAAAAACTGCGCCAGTATTATTAAATCGCCATAAAACAAGTGAGCTTAACAAATCCTAGCGTTTCCGACACCTTCACTCAGATTGCATCACGATGACCAGTCACTTTCGGTCATTAGATGTGCGCAACATGACAGCTCATTCACGCCAATGAACCGTGTTGACGCGTGGCGATCAGTTTACCGAACTGTGGGTCTCTCCATATTAACTAACCAGCGCATCGATCGGCCGGAAGTAGGAACAGGCTAAAAAGTAAAAACCTATCGTTTCAACCATTGCCGTGCCGCTCTTGGGTGTGTATCGTAACGCCGTTTTGTCTTCCAGCACATCTCTAAAACGGCACAAAAAATGATTGTGTTTTTCCTAATAGTCAAAGTCACGCACTTTTTCGAAACAAAAAAAAAACATCCGAGCATCACATTCTTACATTATTTACATAATCGAAACATTGCACTCAGCAAAAAAAAATTAGCTGACGGTATATAGTTGGAGTACATGGATGAAAGGAAGATCTACCAGCAAACAGGAGGAGAAGAAAACGAAATTTACAAACAAACAAACTATTTCCACCATCCTGGAGGGCCAAGAACCTCTCAATAAACACACCACCCTAAAAGCAATAGCTAAAAACGAACTGACCACACTCCTTGATGAGGTTTGAATAATTCATCTTGATTGGACAGCAACGAATGAAAATAAAAAAGCATAATCAAACCGGAAGTGGCGAAAGAAGTTTGTGCTAATGGTTCACGGGTTCTTGATTATCATAACTGTTGGCTTTCTGAATGGGTCACCATTTCCTAGTTGTGATAGAAGGCAAATAAAAAAAAACTTCTTCCCCTTTGCTCTGAAACGTGCCTTGTCGTTCCAACATGGAAATAGTTACATTTAAAATATTTCTATCATGCTTGACCGTCAGAGGAAGGTTTATATTTTCATATTGTCTTATTAACTATCCAATATGCTCAAGACATACACATTAAATGGAATAATTTTAACACCGTCGTTGCAGTCGCAGCCTGAAACTGGATACAGCATTCAAATGTAATGCATAATGAATGTTTTTATTGAGTTTAGTTACTACTTTATTCAACGGATTCTACACGGTTCGTGGTTTATTTCTAATTTGTTACATGCAGTCAAAGTTTTTATTCTTACAATGCCTTCTTTATCTTCAAATTTTGGATGCACTATTTACTTAATTCGCATTATTTAAAGATAATTTCACAAATCTATGTTTGAATTGTTTCTCTTTAAAGCGAATAATAAATCGAATAATAAATTTTTAAAAAGAGTGTCGGTTACAATTTTTTTAAACTTTTAGTGTTATATGTAAATAACGCTAGATTTTAACGCTAGATATTTATTTGGACATAAGCACCTAATTCTAAATCAGGAACACAATTCAGGATACATTTGATAATCAGGATTAATTCTTAACCAAACTCATGGTGCCTTAGTAGTACAATTTGACAATTTTTTTTTTGCGGGTTAAGCTATTCAAATTTCAAAAATCTTTACGGAAATCATTAAAGAGTGCTACATGGTTGCCGACACTTAAAAACTAATGCAGGTCAACATCAATTAGCGATGCTTACTTCGAATTTCAATTGGTCAGTGAGAACCATTATTCCACGCGAACGGAACTATAATTTTCATTCCCTCCCATCTTCATCGGCGAAGTGTTGTGGAAAATTTGCTACACGGTAGTAACCAATTCGATCAGCATTCGTAGTAAAAGTCAACAATAACAGCAAACAGCCAGTTCAGCCGACTGCCAGATTTATCGTTTTTTCCACCTCATTAAACCGTTCATTTCCAATTGGTTTAAAGCGTTGTGGAATTGTGGCCAGATTTTGTACATACGCACTAACAAAGGAGATAAAAAAGGCCATTTCCAGCATGGTAACACGGATAGTAGTAGCTTATGATTCTAGCCGGCGTCCAAATTGTCCTAATATTATTCACAACCCCCCAGCCTCCCAGACGCAAAACGTAACGATAATTCATTTTCAACGATCCCGAAAGCAGAACTTTCGGCACAATTAATCAGTCCCAGCCCGAGCGTGACCACCCGGAACGGAGTCAGTAGGCTTTACGGGTTGGCGAGAAGCGAGAAAAAAACACTATATCCAGACTTCAAACCCCTTCGGTACTGGTCATTAATTAGCTGCATAATTTAGCATCAACAGTCCCCGCCATCCTATTCGATCAGTCCATCCTATTTAACTCATCCCGCATCTCCAATATCCGGGCTATCATCGAACATTGAAACTTTCCATTTCGTAGCGCTTTTCACCGCTCGCAGTTTTAAGGTGAGAACTGGGAGGTCTAAGTGTGGCGGGAAATCTTCCACTTTCCTCAATCGAAACACAGTTTTCCGCATTGAAAATTGAACGCCGTTCAGTGGTCCACCTGCGGTGCTCGTTTTCGGAAAGCGGTCATCACCACCGTTACGAACTTGGTAAATTAAAGCTAAGCGCTTGATGATACCGACCATTACCGGGCTACAGTCTTTAAAAGCTGTGCTGATTGAAATGAAGCGGAGGGCTTTGAGTTTCTCATCTACCGGCAGTGGTTATTTGCAGTGCAGTTTAAATGCAATTTCAAGCCGTTTGGACGAAATGATACTATTTCCGGAAAATGTTTGTGTATCTTAAATGTATGGGTGTGTCTTCATGTTTTAATTGAATTCCGGTAGTAGTATCAACATTATTTATTTATGTAGGTCATTGTTACTATCGAGTATTTCTATTCTATTCGCCTACATCGAAAAGTTAAGGAAATGTGGTTTTTAGCCATATTTTTTAGCCAATATTTACAAGCAATAATAAGCAGCAGTTTGTGTTTGTTTCAATACATGATAGTTAAACGAAAGACGTCACCTACCAGTATAGCAGTTTTAGGAGAATACAGTTGTTTAATTCTTAAAAATAACAATACCTTCACTAAATAAAGCACATCATGATATCTCTTTTTGAACACAGCCTTTTAAACGTTATGAGTGTTAACGCATGAGAACCTAAAATTTGTTTTAAAATACAGCTATACTAGGGTCTAAATTATCGTTTGTTATAAAAACTAGACAAATTAAAAAAATATAGATTGCAACTTAAAAAATGTTAGAAAAATGATAGAAGTTTCGTGAATCATAAATAAAGTGAAGATATTTCTGTAATATAATCAGATTTTGTAAATATTGATACAACAATTATGAAAAAAACTCGTATTGTTGTAAATACTGTCTTATGTGTACTAACACACTAAAAAATATTTTCCTCCTAGCCCATTGGTAAAGTTTATTACCACCATGGTTGGTTAGTCATTTTTCACTGAGGATAGAAGGTCCAAATGTAATTATGGTGCTGATCTTGTTGCGTAAAAGACTGGCTTCGCTGGCACAAAACTAATCTCTTTCGAAAATATTATTGTACAAATCATACACTATTTCTCAGACAAAATATCAGTCACTGTCAAAAATATGCTAAGCAAGTGTATTCCAAAAATACTTTGTATTTTCATCAGAAGTATGAATTATCAAGCGCAAAACATCCTGACTGATGGAGTATCCAACATTTTTCTCGGCATTCAAACGGTTTATAAAAATCGAGCAAAAGTTTCAAAATTTGCAAAAGATGCTAAATTTTAATGTTTTTAGTTTTTTACCTTTTTAAAAACCGTTTAAGTAAACATTGACTCACAATTCCGTAAAGGAACCTTAAGTCGGAATCTCACCATTTGAGGTGTTAATTTCATAGCAGGGCTGCATCCCACCGAAAACTTCGTTAAAACCTCATCTGCAATGCATCCTGCACCGCACAGTTTCAATCCAACCGGTCTCTCTGAAAGATGCAATGGTATGAATATTAAAGTATTCGGCAATAATGTTTGGTTCACGTTCAATCCCAACACCAGCCGGCACCGTAGCGTAGCGAACGTCGTTCGTCTGCACCTGCCGTGACCGTCTGTCAGCCAACGGCGCTTTATGAAGGCGCTTTCTTCCGTTCGCTCCATGGGCAAATTTTCATCCTTTCCTTGCACGGATCCCCCTGTCCTCACATGTCCACTTTAGAAAGGAAGCGAAAGAACAGAGGCAAGAAAATACACACCTTCAAGATTTTTACGTAAACCATCTGCTTTAAGCAGCAACTTCCTGTCTGAAAGATTGAAAACACAAACCGAAACTCACGATGCGGGGTGGGAGGTTTGTCAGCACAAGGCAGCCTAGAGCTCGCTATGGCATGAAAACAGATTCGATTAACTTCTGATGACCGACCACATGTCAGTCGGAAGTTGAGGCACATATTCTGGTTAGGAAAGCAGATGACGTTATAGTACTTGTTTTTTTTTTACTGTGCGTCAAAAGATGACCCGACCTGCTTCAGGACCAAATATTGATCCATTGAAGAGATCTTCACAAGACAAGTGCAATTTCAATCAGACTTACGTATTATTCTCCCTTACAACCATCCTTTGCTAAGGATTATTCGTGCATGGAAAGGTTAGTTTGCATGTGATTGCTTTTGGAAATGAATGAAGGCAATCAGTGCGTCTTTGTTTGTTCAAATACATCATTCGTAGCATGTGGTGTTAGTATCAATTCATATTTCGAGAGGACTTAATTGTCGAGATTGATGAGATGCATGAGGATTCTTTTCAAAAAATCGTCTTAATATAGATACCGAGATTCGAGGACATTGTTCTGACGCGAAATGAAACAAACCTTACCGCTAGAGAAATCAGTATGTTCAGTAACATGTAAAGTATCATCTCTGCACTCCGAGTTTCTTCCTAAAACAACAGATTTTTTTTCTTTTAACAATTTCTATTACCATTACTATTTCAATATATCTTCCGCCGAAAAGTACATATTTGATGGACAATTTTAAAAAACAATATTCGACGCACAGTAATAATTAACTTAAAAAAACAATTTGAAAAAATCTCTACAACTATTCCTCAATAAGCTCTACCGGTCGTTTTCTAACTATCAGCGTTAGGAATAATTTCATTTTAATTTAAAATAAATCATGTACGATTGGTTAGTTAAAAAAGTCAAGGGTACAAAAGGATCAAAGAAGTTTCGGTCATTTAACAACCACTGTAATAAGGCTTCTGTTTTTTTCATAGTGTGTAAAGCAGCTGTAAAAAAACAACTTCCTACAATTTATTCTTGAATCCCAGGACACATATTCGAGCAACGCTAATCAGTAGAAAATTGACAAACAGGTGCTCCATTCTCATAACCAAACTTCTTCGAACAAAAAGGTCCTCATTCAGTAACATCCTGCTACCAGTGCGGGATAAATTATTGCCGATCTTTGAACGCAGCTCAACAACTCTGAAGTGGAAATAAAAACAAAAATAGGTATCGCAACGCAGGGTATACGCCCCCAAGTATCCTCACATGGCAGCACGAGCTGAGCACGTATCATTTGTTTTAATGGTGTATTAATCGGTTGCAGGACGTCGGTAGAAATTAAGGCAACCGCCTGCGCGTTCGCTACCTGATAGTTTGTAAACTCACCGAAAGCGAGAATCCATCCCGTCGGCTAAGAAATTCATTCTGACAGCGTTTCCTTCATTCTGGATAGAAATAGGCAGGGGCACGTGTTTCCGTTCTTCCGCTAGTGTAATCGTGACGGGCGCGTGACACACTCGGAAACATGTGCTTAAGGAATACCGGAGGCAGATTGAGCAGCCGGGAAACAACCTGAAGCATTCGAATCGAAGAAGTCAGGTGTTTCTGTACGCCATGCCGTGCCTCATTACATTAGTGTTTTTATACCCCTGACGAGGTTTTGGAAGCGTAACAACAAGACGATAAATAAATAAACTCTGCAACGGGTATGCTGCCCGCAGCATTTGACAGCAGCAATAGTCCTGCTGTTACACCATCAAAAACGCGTTGGCAGCCGCTTGGTCAGGCATAGAGGATGTGGCAGCCGGTCGGCCGGATTCTGGCATTGTTCGTATGCCACACCGCTTCCGTGTAGCGTAACCGCAGCTGTTTCGAAAGGTAAGCTCCGATTATTTAGCTGCAAATCAAAGGCTAAGATCTAAAGCAGAGCAACAGCAGCAAGGGATGTGTATTATGCTTTATTGTTCCACTGGGGATGCATTCCAATTTGGATTATGTTCTTTCATGACGGTATGAAATTGAGTCCTGTGTGTGCGTCAACTAAACTGAGTAATTCGTACAACGAAGCACCATACGATTTACCAGTACAAAAGACCACAGTGTGGATTCTTTGTACACGTTATAGGTTTGCGGAAGAAATTAACCTCATTAGATGTTTTACTGCATAATAAAATATACTGCAAAATAAAAATTGAGGCAACATTGCACAAGCTTTCTAATAAACGAATTATCACCAATGAATAAAATTACATCGTCATCATATAGGTTATTGTGTAATTATTATATTACTATACCTCAAACAAAAAAGTATGTTATATGAATATAAAAATAAACCTCATATGTTCCTACCAC
>JXXB01032099.1:0-25832 GCA_000956275.1 Anopheles koliensis | reverse complement strand
GATAGTTTGGTGAATACGTGTACATGCTGGTGTGTATAAACACACACACACACTACTCCCCTACATATATGATATATACTAGACAATAAATGCATTGTGCCATCGTGCATTCGATTTTGCCATGAAACACGACTTCGTGAAAAGCCTCAATAAACGAAATAACACAAAAATCATTAATAAAGCGTTATGCGATACAGTTTGCATACTTCCAGGCTGCTGAAACATCTTAAAGCAAAATAGTTTGCTATGTGAACATTAGAATAAACTCAAACCCTAGACAAAAGTAATCGCCATTGTTCTTTTTCACCTTACTTTCTGTGATGATTAATCCGATCAGCCCGTTTGTTGGTAAGCAGCAAACATTTAGCATCGCAAATTTAACCCTTGCATCCCCTTGACAGTCCGACAGTACTTTTGTTAGCTATTTTTGCAATAAAGCGCCCGTGCTGGAGCCGCAACAGGCGAACGAAACACGCTTGGCAAGGAGTGGATTTTACTTTAGCTTCGTTTTGCTCCACAAACCGCTTCACAACATACTTACATGGTCTACTATGGATTGATATTTGGATTGATTTCCTTTACGTTTACAACCTTCTTTGCTACCGTTGCTACCGTACTTCCATTGCGAAAAACTTTGCGCTTTTTCCCTGTGGTGTCCGTTCTTGCCCGCGCGCCAATTGCTTCACTTGAAAGCGTTGAGCGTTTGAGAGTTGTTCGATTTGCACGATACAAAATGTTGGTGAATATACAAAACACGGATCCTGGGGGGTCTTCGGTTTTCCTGCACAATCGCACACAGTAAACGCGGCGACCGGTTCGCCCCAGTAACAAAAGGGCTTGTGTTCGTTAATATGTACAACAATTCACTCGTTTTACACGCTAAAGGTACCATTATTTATCATATCACGAAAGCCTCGCAGAAACTCGTCCCACCCTTCGCTCCATATTTAATTTCACGAGCTGTGTCTTTTTTACATGCCAGCGTTATTTTTTTTTCGCATCACACCTCCATCAACAAACACTCTACGTTCTTTGTGCCGCGTGTTCCGCCACACGGGAGGGCGGAAAGTGATGATAGAGTAGAAAGTTGGACCGGCCACCGTATCCGGTGTGGGTGAGTGAGGTGATGTGAGATAACTTTTCTACCGGTGTGTGTATGTGTGTGTTTGTGTGTGAGATTGTGTGTAAGGCATTTAAAATGGAAGTGGAGAAGATTGCAGGTATATACCACAGGAGCTCGTTCCGTTGCTACGGGCAACCTTTAGTTGTGCGGTGCCCGCTTGCCTACCATGTAATTTTTCCAACGTTCCGCCGTTTGCGATATAAGCGGATCGGGATCGATTGTCGCAAGCAGCAGCAGCTGGTTGACGTGCGTCGCGTGGTAATCCCAACGGGCGAGATTCGGTGCAATACCTGTGGCAAATAAAAGAAAGCAAATTATTTTTTCAGCAAACTCACTTTCAAGCAGCGATAAAAATGTGCTTTACCGAGCGTAAAATGTCGCAGATCGTAGCTCGTCCCCGATCCGGTGTCGTACAGCAGCAGCATCTTCTTCAGGCTCGACATGCCCTGCTCGAACAGTACGGCCGCCTCGTTCGATTGGTTCGCCGGTGCCGTCGAGTTCAGATCGTACAGCCCGAGCAGCGAGTAGATGAACCCATTCAGCACGAACGAATGGGGCGTCGTCGGGTACTCCTCGTACCAGGCGTACTTCCCGAGGAATGTCGCCAACACCCCACCCTGGTAGGACGGTATGCGAAACAGCTTCAGGCCATCGAGTGCCGCCCGCAGGTATCGCTTGTCGCCCTTTGAATGGTAGTATGCCCGTGCCAGAAGCGATATCGCGTGCCCCTGTGCCATTGCCGAATACCATCCGCGACCCAGCTCGGCAAACCCCGAGCCCAGCTTCCGCCGCACCGGAATGGGCCACCCGCCCGTACTCGGATCCTGGTGCCGGATTAACCAGTCCGCCGCGTCGTAGAAATGGCTGATATGTTCGCTCGTCGACAGCGTCAGATTGTCGATGCTGCCATTGCCGAGTAGCGATATCTCCACCACCTTCAGCTCCGTGCGTCGCATCTTGCGCCGCTTGTCCGTGACCGCGTACTGTGGCAGACCTTTCTGCAGGTCGACGAACAAATCGCGCGTCAAATGCTTCCACACTCCGGTACTATTCAACCCGATACCGTAGTAGATGTTCTCGTCCTGCACGCCAATCAGCAGATCCGCCAGTATGTAGTACACATGGTAAAGCTTCTGCGTTTCGCGGTTCTGCAACGTCACGCAGATCGTCGAGTTTGGCTTCAGCAGCACGTCCACGCTCAGCACCAGATCCAGCACGTGATCCATCGCAAGCACCACAGCCGTATCGAACGATTTCCCAGTGGAAAAGCTTAATACCGCACCGGTCGCTGCTCGCACCCGATCGATCGTACGATTCATCGAGCTACCCTTCGGCACAACCCACGTCGCCGTCTCCCGATCGCCGTCCTCCACCGTTTTCCGGCGTGGTTCCGGCTCGGTTAAATTCTTGCTGTAATGCGACAACCCAAACTGTGCGATCTGGGTGGCGTAGAAGTAACCCTGACTTTCCCACTGCGTTGAAATCGGCACCCCATCGATCGCACTAATGCACTTGACGCGATCGCGCATCTCCACGTTGTAGTTCTCGAAGTACATGAAGATACCGCGCGGATCGTACGCACCCTTCGGGTAGTTAACCTTCCCGTAGCTGTGCGTCCAGTCGAACCGACGGCTTCCGTCCACCACGTTGAGCGAACCGTACACATCGAAGTACTTCTGGAGGAAGGAAAACGGTAGATACACTTCCTCGCCCTCCTTCCGGCACCCGATCGCGTACTCCTGATTGATGATGCAGTCGATCTCTTCCGTCTGTTCGAGCGAGTTGTCTGGAGGGGGAGCGTGTTTGGGGAGGGGAACGAATGAAACATAGAACAAGTGGAATTCGCCAACATTTCGCCGCAATACTTACCACTCTCGCCATGGCGCTGGGGCCACTTTGGAACGAGCCCATGGCCAACGCCACAGTTCGCCCACAGAGCGAAGGTTATCAGTGGAACCGTCACGCAGAGACTTATCAGCAAGAACTTCAAATTCAGCCGCATAATTACAAGGAACAATCTTGTCTGAAAATAAACGAAAGAACGCGAGCGAGAAAGACAGAGAAGCGTATTACTATTTGCCATGTTGAAGTGTAATTTGTTTGCCGGCATTCGTGAGCACGGAAAAGGACACGAATGGTGTTGATTGATTGAGTTCTTCTTCCGCAGCGAGGTCCTTGTTGACCCAAAAAAAACAACCCCAACATCAAAGCAACCTCTCCCCGTGGTCGTAGCCTACTGGCACGGATCTGTTTATCATATTTCTCACAATCTCAACCATCAATAACCCACCCAACCCACCATCTCGTTTTCGCATGACAACGTCAATAATCATAAATCATAGACGACGGTGAAACTGATCGATACCCGGTAGGTGGATGAAACATCCATTTTCCGTGTGGCCTTTGGTTACGCTTGGGAGGGTTGGCAAGAGAGATTGAGTTTTCATTATGAGAAGTGTGAACTCATCGGCCGGTTTATTTTTGGACCGAATGTGGTGTCGTTTCTTCGCAGCGGAAGTGACCCGCTTCCGGTGGGGAGTGGAGCGGACGGTCATTGTCCAGTCCTCCCGTTCCGCTTTTGTAACAAATTTGGTTAATAAATGATGAGGCACCATTTCAAACAAGCCACCGTTCGGCTTGCAGCATGGAACACCTTTTACCTTTTGATCTGCGGATGCGCCAACACCGTTTTTTAACGCAGTCATCGATCTCGGCTGAATATTGTAACGAGCTGGTGCTATTGCGAAAAGTATGAAAACAATCTGCGTCGTGCGGACAACACCTCCTAGTTCAAAACGGGCGCGATGAGTTTTCCATCATTTCCTGCCATGTTACAATCGAATTTTGGAGCAAATTTTTCATTCCTAGTTGACATTTATGGATTTTCGTTGCGGGTTGTTTCTTGTTGTTGTTTCTCTGCGACCACTTTACGTGGGAGGCCGTGTATGATTGCGGCGGAAGGATGGAATGAGGCAGCAATCCCTCACCAGGACACGATTCTTTTAACCCACGGAGTACTACGTCGTTCGACAGCTGATAAACACACTTCCTTAACACAACTTATTCCACCCTTTTTCCGGCTCCAACACTTATCCCCCGTCGCCATCGCTACCAGGTGTCTTCATGGTCGTTTCGTAGAAGGTGGATTCGGTAGCAGAATGGTCACTGGACTCGTTATTTTTCACTCGCACACTCGCCCGCAATGGCGAAGGTCTTTTGGCTTAACTCAAAACTTTACTGACGTACATGAAGAACGGAGGCAGGCGGGGAGTTGTACGCAGGGTACACGCGAAAATATACGAAAATATCCTTCCGCCTGCGTCGTTTCGCGATTATTTGACGTTAATGTTGTGTGCGTTTTTTTTTTCTCTCTTGCTACAGGAGCCTGTCAGACTCAAAACAAAACAAACCTTTTACGGTATGCGGCGCAAGGTCCGTACATGTCCCATGTAGCAAAAACATGAACCGGCTGTCAAGAAACAGCTGATTGAGTCCGAGGCGTTTTTTCGTAAATATTCCATGGTAATATAAGCTAAATTGTATCTTTAATAAAACTGACAATTTTTACCTCTCACGCATAAAATGTTATAATAAAAAACATGTTTTTTTAATTCCCACGTCAAACGAGTTGTTTTCATTCTATTCGCTGTCAAATAATCACACCTGCGACCATGTAAGCACCTTGGTCACGTATGAAGTATTTTCGCGAAACTTTACCAGCAGCCAGGAACCGAGGAAAAGTGGTGCAAAGTAATTGAACAAAATAATACTTTTCTCTTCACACGAAGAGACTCGCCGCGCAACCCGCAACGCTAGTGACCAATGTAGGCGCAACCAGTGACCAGTGAATTCAACTGCGTATTAATAGTTCCACGCCATCGAGGCCGAATTCCTGGCGACGGGTCTTCCCGCATATAGACCTACTGTAAACAAAACCCGCCATCAAAACACATACGTAGGAACGGGGGAGGGAACACCCGAAAGCGGTCACGTTTTACTTTCCCCGGGGAAGGAAGTTTTCCTTCACTTGGGCGTGGAAAGTACAATTTTCCCAGGTTCCCAACCAAATCCGAACGGAAGGGCGTGTGGAAAGGAAAGAAAGAAAAAAAACATGGCTGGACACAGCCTGAACGATGACAAGCTGCGCACCACCGACGTCATGGTGGATCGGACTCTGTTGTTCGAGCGGATGTCGTTATCGAATCCGGTAAAACAGGCCCTGGCCCGGAACAACTTTATACACCCGTCACCGATACAGGCACGCGCCATACCCCTGGCCCGGTGTGATTTCGGTAACGAAGCAAGCACTTCTAGTTGTCATGTTTCCTCTAACCGTTTGATTTTCTCCTTTTCACCCCCGAACAGATCTGCTCGTGCAGGCGAAATCCGGAACCGGAAAAACGCTCGTCTTCGCGATCACGATCGTCGAACGGCATGAACCGAAAGTGGGTTTCCCGCAATCGCTCACGATCGTGCCAACGCGTGAAATCGCGGTTCAGGTGGAATCCGTGCTAAACCGAATCGGGGCCGAGGTACCGAACTTCAAAGCACGCTCCTTCATCGGCGGGATGGAAATCAGCGTCGATCGGAAGAACCTACAGAACTGTTCGGCGGTCGTCGGCACACCGGGTCGCATACTACATCTAATCAAGAGCAACGTGCTCAACACGTCCCACATCCGCACGCTCGTTATGGACGAAGCGGACACGCTGCTTCAGCCTAGCATGCGCGGAGACATCGACAAAATTGTGTGTACCGTGCCGGAAAAGCGCCAAACGATAGTGTGCAGCGCCACCTTCTACAACAATCGCGACCGGGAGCTGCTGCGCTACATGAACGCAAAGTTTATCGGCGTCACACCGAAGCGAGAAGTCCCCCTGCTGTTTGGCATCAAGCAGTTCGTCCGCGAGCTACCCTCCGAAGCCGACAATGTGAAGGATCTGATGGCGAAGGTGGGCGTGCTGAACGAAATCTTCCAGCAGATCAACTTCTCCCAGTGTGTGGTGTTTGCGAACACGATCGCAAAGGCGGAAACGTACTGCACCTACCTGAAGAAGGCGGGCTGGCCGGCGGAAGTGATCAACAGCGGGATGGAGCAACGGTTCCGTCTGAAGGCGATCGATGACTTCCGCTCCTTTCGGGCGCGTGTGCTCATCGCGACGAATCTGATCGCGCGCGGTATCGACGTGGAGAACGTGAATCTCGTGGTGAACGCGGACGTGCCGAAGGATAATGCCACCTACCTGCACCGGATAGGGCGTGCGGGACGCTTCGGCACGAAGGGCATTGCCGTGACGCTCGTGTCCGGTGTGAAGGACATGGAACGGTTCCGACGCATTTTGCACGATATCGGTGGGAACGAAATGTTTGTGCACAAGCTGCCGTCGGGTGCGCTCGAGGATGTTTGGCAGTTCGAGCGATACGGTGAACGGTACGAGAAGCTGTTTGCCTCGCAGATGGTGCAGGAGATCCGCGACAAGGACGCCGATCATTTGTTCCTGAAAGCGATGAAGATGATCGGTGAGCAGAAGAACGGAGAATCTTCCGCGCGAAGCAATAACAACGAGGAAGCCAAACTGGATGACAGTTTGGAAAAGTCCACTTCGGATGAGGAGACGGTCGTTGAGGTGGATGCACCGAACGGGAAGCCAACGAATGGACACGCACCGGAGCTGAATGGGAACGTGTCGCCACCGGGCGTTAAGCAACGCGAAGATCAAACCTCTCAAATATCCTCAACCGTCGCCATGGACGGTCTTTCGATGTCGATGGAGAAGTTGAGCCTCGATCGTGGCCTACTACCTACCAGTGGTGAGCGAAAATCGAAACGACTCGATTCGCTGAACGGAAACCAGAAGAAGCTGGATAGCAACGATGAGCAAAACAACGAAGATGGCGGCGACGATGGTGACGAAAACGATGATGATTCCCCGAAACCAGGTCCATCGAAAAATGGCGGCATTGGAGCGGGAAAGATGCGGGCCAGTCTCTCCACACCGGTGCCGGATGTGGATGGAACGCTTCTGCTGCTAAACGGTGGCACCATCACAACCATCGTCACCCGCAACGCTGCTGGCGATGAATCGGACCTGGAAAGTAGCTCATCGCTCAGCACGAACGTGACGGAGAAGGTGGAGGTGGGTTCCGATTTCAATGCACCCATGTCCCGGCTCAACCAGATTCCGGATCCACGCTTCCGGCAAATCGGTTCCGTCGACTGTTCCGACATCGAGCACAGCTCGGACAGTGAGGCGAACGGTGGCAACGATTGCCCACCGTTCGAGGCAAACAATGATGCACTGTTTGCGAAGATTATGGAACAGAAGGAGCTCGGTGTGGAGCAGCAGGAGCATCAGGTGCAGCTGCACTCGATCGATGGCTGTAGTCTGGAGGTGCACGACGACACGATCAGCGATCGGGGAGGGCTGACGCGCAAGAGCACCGTGCCGGATGTGGTGCCGTGCGGCATTTCGCTTGATCCCTCGCGCCTCCACGGTGGAGCGTTGGCGGAAGAGGTGGGTGAAAACGGCGAGGAGGAGGAAGAGGTAGAACTCAACTCCAACACGTGCGGCTCGAACCGGGGCTCGCTGTTTGAGGAGGAGGTCGAGGATGTGATACAGGCGAACCTACCGAACCGGATCCGATTCCAGCAGCAGGATTCGCTCGAGGTGAACTCCAACACAGTCGGCTCGAACGTTGGCTCCACGCCCGAACCGCCGGAAATGCTCGACCAACAGTCGCTCCCGATCATAAACCCAATCGAGGCGGACCCGATCGGTGTGCCGATCGGGGCAGAATGTGCCCCGCACGATGTCGACGACATGATGGACGACGCGAGTTCCTACTCGTCCTACGACAGCGACGCATCGAACTCATCCTTCTTCGACGACGTCGACCGGGTTTCGGTCGCATCGGCCAAATCGACACCCAAAGAGAACGAAGCGTTGGCGGCGGCGTCCGCCGAGGTGCCACCGACACCGCTGGGAGGCTTACCAACCGGTATGGGAAGCCTCGAGCAGATCGGAACGGCCGTCATCACATCGAATTCGGTTTCGGTGGCCGCCTCGCCGCATCTGTTCGCGGTGCCGAGCATCCCAACGCCACCTCTTCTGCTTGCGAGTGGCGTAATTCCACCGCCGGGTGTCGTTGCTCCCACAATTCCACCCACAGCGGTTCCACCACCCCAACCTCCGCTCCTCCTGGACGAGGAACGCACACCTCGGTCACCCGCTTTTATGGCACGGATGCAGGAGAACCTTCTGCCACCGTTCCTACCGACGGGTGCACCGGGTGTTACCCCTGGTGCCGCTTCCGCCGGTCAACCCATGCGGGTAGCTGGCGGAGATGCACACGCAACCGCCCTCTACCACCGGACGTACGCCCTGTGGAGCAATCAGTACTGGAACCAGGTGACCCAGATCAACGACTACGTTCGGTTTGCAGCCTACGCACGGCGCAACGCGTACCGGAGCCCGTAGGCATACGTTATTCCTAATATCCAAACCCCCCTCCCCAGTGCTTAAACCCATGCAAAAACCACATACACATTCTTAGATGCTAAGAACGAGGGCAAACCGGAAGGAGAGCGAAAGCAAACAAACCGAAACATACACCGCCGTGGAGAGGACGTGCAGAGACGGCATCTCGGGCAAATGAAATGGCAAATTAAATTTGTGATCTGAATGTTAAAGTGAACGATGCTTAATCACGTTATATAAACACACAGCAAGTGAAAATACTAATACTTATATATAAATATACAGCACACTTTGCCCCGCGTCTCTCAGTCTCTCTCTCTCTCTCTCTATCTCTCGCGTGTCGTGCTCGCGCATAATATATTTTAGCGTTTAGAGAGAAGTATAAAGCAGGTTTAATATTAGGACGGTAGAGAAAGGGTTAACCAATTGGGGTTGTTCTAATATCGCTAATATAAAAGCTAACAGTTGAGCAAGTTGCGTCGCCTACTTACAGATTCAATCTTTCCCAACCTTCGTGTTCGCCCAAAGCCACGGACTGATTACAAGCGATCGAAGGAAGCGTTGCGTTTTTATGTTCTAGCGGAGAGAACGAAACGGGCAAAGGGGAGTTTATTTTAAAGATGAGAACTGTTTCCCTGTTTAATATAATATCTTTTATTTGTTTATTTTGCCTCCCGTTTTATTATTATTATATATATATTCGGCATGAACGCGAGAGAATTTAACCCAACCAAGTGTATCTTGTATCTTACCCCACTCGCTGACAGTGCTGAAACAAATAAAACAAAAACCAATGTATCACTAGTTCCAATGCAAAAAAGTGAAAACGCAAAAAATTGTCTTTCGAACCATGGTGATGCTCGGAGTTAAAATGTATATATATTTGTGGTCCTAGAGTATCTTAGCTGGTACCAGCACCAGCTGCCTACGGGGTTTCCAAATGCTTTCGTTAACATATTGTTACAATACACCGTGCTCAGTGTAATACGCGCACTCTAATAATATATCTGACGGGTAACTTGGATTGAAATACAAACACGATCTGTTCTACACAGCGGCGAGTGACTAGGGAAGTCCGTGTAGTAAAAAAATACGGCTCTCCCTCGCTGCTGCTCGTTCCCTCTATCGATTGCGTAATTACATCAATTCGTACGCCGTTTTTATCCTTTAAAGTTTGACTAGAATTCCGTGCGACTGCACGATATAAATATGTAAGTCCAAAAAACCCGCGAGTGAGTAGCACAAGCGCTGTTGCCTGATTAAATTGACGTTATTTCTAGTACACCTATCTAGCTAGCTAGTAAATGGCCTTGTCGCAACTGGACTTTTTTTGTTGGCGGCAAAATTTAAGGTAAAATTACAAACTTTTAAATTGAAAACTGGCATTAGGTTTGGCATAATTTCGATTCATTCCGTTGTAAATGCTAATTTTTGTCTGAATGTTTAAGTGCTAATCTACCGAAACGAGTATACAAATGGTTACAATTATTGCTTCGAGCCCGAATACAGAGTTCAAACGGTGTGGAGAAAATCTTACTCCGCGCACATAAGAATTGTTTACTTTTGCGCAAAGCGAAGTGTCCGCTCTGAAACGTTAAAAACATGTGTTAGCGTCGTGCTCCTCGTATCAACGAGTTTGGTTTCATCCGCTTATTGTCGACCAGGGTAGTAAAGGAATGGTTCCGAATGCATTATGGTACCCGCAACACGTGCTTTTCTTCTCTGTTTTTACCTCACCCATCAGGAGGAGTCTCATAGAAGCTTGCGGCTCTCTTCGTCACCAGCCAGTTCCTTCCGCAGTGTTTTACAGTCTTCGATGATAAAACTAAAGCAAAGGAATACGTCACTAAAGTCATCGTTACAGATTCGTTAAGCATGAACACTGAATTACCTATAGAATAGTATTGTAAGTGGTGCCGTTACCAGATGCCATATCGAATGTGCATCGAACGTCCACAGTATCGGTGGGAAGTCGTTAATTTCCAGCAGTAAGGACGATGTTGCCAGCACGATAAAGATAAAGCACTTCCAAACGTAGCGCCGCTTTCTGCGCTGCAGAAAACACCACAAAATCCACCCAAGTGCGCCACTCATTCCTGTACACGAAAACCAGAAGCGAATTAGAACCAACCCCTAATACAGGGAAACCATGGCAACCACCTACCGGTCACAATGTTCGCCTTCATGTTGTACGAGTAATCGAACCGTCCGATGCTAAGATACGAAAAATGATTGATAAAGAACAGCACGCATAGAAAGCTGAACGTGCCGCGTACAAAAATGGACATCCGATGTATCATCCGTAGCACCATGCAGTGGAACGAGGCGAGTACCATCGAGTACGCGAACGTGTAGTCCAGCAGCTCGGTAACCGGGAAATCGCGCGTGTGAAAAATCGCTGACCAAACCCACGCGTTCAGACAGATGTAGGAAAATGCACGCCACGTTCCGTACATAGGACTATCGCTGCGTACCTCGCGCTTGAACCGTTGCAGCATTTTATAGTGGGTGATGAAGTTAGCCACCGAGAACAGTACCGAGGCCGGTTCTTGAATTCCAAGAAATCGTACGAAAGGCCACTGAAAAAAATGAATTTAAATAGTTTGTTAGATTGCTAGCTATTATTTTCCCTCCTTCGTCGTTACCTTGCCGTAAAACTGTGGTGTCGTCCAGTTGCGGTTGTGAAATGCGGTGGTCGTTTTCCACATGCAGTCGTATCCGCACTCATCGTAGCACGTCCACAGTAGTAGCTTATTGATTGGATCATGCTTCCACTGCAGGTCTCGCTTGTACGATACGCCAGCTGAAATGATAAGAAATAACATAACACAACCCATTCCACAACTAACGTTCGGAAATACCTACACTGCGTACAGTTGTCCAAAGTGCAGAATTTTAGGCAGTTCTGATAAAACTGACTGCGGTCACCACCCGAGGCAAAGATGAGCCGGAAGAAATAGATCAGCAGCAAAATTAATACAAGCGCAACGACCCGGTACCGTATCATTTCTGCAGTTCAGCTAGCGCAGCAGCAGTCCAGCGTTAAAAAGCAATATGAAAACGTAAAAACCTGCACTTGCACTCAAACGACCATAATCACAGGATCATAATCCTAGGCAAATGATTACGCAGCCTGATAGAGAGCTAAAAAGCCACACACAAGCAGTCCCGATTTTTTGTTTTCGCCTGCTATTTTCATACGCAAACCGGAGGAATGTCAATCCGATGCGCGATAGTTGACGGTTTTGGAATCAAAACAAACACGGATAGTGGTTCGGATAGCAGCCGTGAAAGCTGCTTTGTTTACAGTTTTGTGGAAATATGTGTTGTTTCCCAGAAAAACTATATTGATTTTACTTGTTTCGTTACATTTAATTATTGTTATTATAAAAATAATTTCACAGATCGTTAGTAATACGTTTGATTTATTTTATGGATTCAGCTTTCGTAAATCAATTTCTTTCAAAGTTTTCTGATACAGTCGATTCCTAGCACAATCATGATAACTTTTAATGTGTTTTGCCAAATAAGTTCGTTATTCACAACAGCAAATATAAACAGTGCCATAGGAGCACTAAAGAACTACTATATCACCAGATGACAGTTTGACAGCGCACTTGCCATTATTCCATCGCTTTTCTCTGCTACGCTAAAAGTCTTAACAAAGAAAGAGGATAAACATCGTCGAAATTGGGAAAAAGTGCGTGAGCTACATTTCATTCACTTTTATCAATTTTCTCCCCGTAAAGTGCCCACCGTACTCTCCCCTTCGTGGTGCAGTGCGTGCACGGTGTTTCGTCAATTTCTCGAAGTGTGTGCGCGTGTGTTATATGCGTGTGTTTGGCTGTGCTGTGAATAATCACCCCAAGTACGCAGTGTGAAACTTCTCTAGTCAGTCACAACAGTGAGGAAGCAACATAGTGAAAAAAGGAAGAAGGTGCCCGTTCGTCGTCACCGTGTGATAACAGATTTCGTCAAATCCACGTAATTCCTCTGCTTCGAGAGCATCAGAAGTAGATTCGCTTCCACCGGAGCAGCTCAACACTACTACGCAAAAATGTCGTACGCTTATTTGTTCAAATACATCATCATAGGAGACACAGGTAAATTGAAACCCGACCCACGGGCCAAGGTTGGATTCTGTGTGGATGAACAACTTTTTCTACGTCTTTGCAACCAAACATACGGTAGCGATAATGGCTTCCGGGAAGTTTGGAGAAGGCCCGGGCCTTTTGGTACAGCTTGAGCCTACAGGACCCGCGGGCTCCGTTTTGGGTGTGATTTAATTTGCATTGCGTGGGCGGTCATGGCAATGCGCTTGATGCGCTGTTATTACCAACACAAGCGCACAGCAGCTGGCTACGAAATCCCTGTACAACGAACAACATCCAGCTACGTGAGGATAATGCGAAAAGGATGATTTGCCAGTCGTTCCCTAACGCTAAAAAAAAAAAAACAGACGAAACCCGTATCTTCGGAGCGAACGTGTGAGGCAAAGTGGAAGATAAAACTATTATTAGGGATAGGGAGCAAAAAAGAAGCTAAACCGCAGTCGGCGACGACAACGCCACCGTTCCGTGGCGGCAGAGTGAACAAAATCGATAATTTTTCGTCATCAAACGCTCGCACACAACCCACCACCGGACCAACATTGCCCTCTGCTCGTCGTACACAGCGCAGAAAGGAAGGATATGGAAGGGAACTAACTCGACTAGTGTATGAGTGTGTGTCGAAGCCGGGAATTTCTTCCCGATAACCATTCCTACCACCGTACCATATGGGAAAGCTTCTTTACACCCTCCTTCCCTTTCCCCATCGTGTACGCAGACAGGATCGGATTTCGATAGCGCACCCTGTTTGGTCTTGTTTGGATGCACAAATAATGTTTAATTTTTAAACTGCAAAAGTCATAAGAATATTATACTTTTCATGAAAAGAAACGTGAGCTTGCTTTGATGTGTCGTTAACCGGGTCATGCGGACATGAGCAATCACTACTAACTACGCCTCGCAGGACGGCGATGTTGATGGCTTTCGTGTACGTTCTTTGTTCGTTACGACTCCGCGGCCCTCTAGGTCACTACTGTGGTTTCGCAAATTGACCGTACCCCTTTAGTGGGATAAAACAGCAATGGCAACAAAAACCCAACGAACGAAACCTTGTCGTTTACCAATTACCCGCAAACGGAAAAGTGTCCATGAGTGTTATGGGACGGTAAAAAAACGGAAACTTTCCAGCGTGTGCTTTGATCGACGAAACAATCGGAAGGAAGATGAGCAACGATTGGTTGAATTTTCACAGCCAGTACGATGTGGTGTAAATGCTGTGGTGCTGCTGCTGCTTCGGTTGTCTTTTTCATGAATCGCAGGCGGAAAAGGGAAATTATGTTGGCCCGCCGCTAAACACCGACACACGGATCCGAAGGAAAGTAAAAATGTCGAGACCGCTGAAAGACGAACGAAAGCGAGCGAATAAAATTCACTGCTTGGCCCAGTGGAGGAGAAGAGCGGGTCCCGCATGAACGTCGGCACGATAGTTTAATGCTGTTTGTTTATGTTTACCGGAAGCATGACGAAGAGGCGATGATGGGCGGGAGAAGAAGTGGTGGTGGTGGTGGTGATGGTGGTGGCGTTGTAGCAGAAATGCAATTGCATTAGAGGTGCGATGGTTGCATTCGTTTTGTTCGTTCGCGGACCGAAGGTGTTTGCAAGAAAAGAGAAAATATGAACCATTCGATGAGTCATTCAAGCAAACTCGAGCTCCTTCTCACTCGATGTCTGAAGTGTTGAATTTTTTTATTGACATGTATATTGTATGATTTTATAGAAAAAAAAACATTACCTTTTGGCCCGATTATTCAAACATGCAGCTTTCATTTTGTATGCCTTTATTATTTAAAGCTGACATTATGGTATGCGACTCATAGAGCAAAATAAGTAGGCAATCTGGATGTGGAAAATCAATTTATTAAACGTTTAAATTTTTAATTTGTTTATGATTTGTTTTTTTTTCTTCGTCCAGTTGTGACAAACTAATTAAAATTAGTAGCCTTTTAGCAATAGTATCTATTTACGAACCAATGAAAGGAGTCGACAACAACATGATGTACATATTATCGAATCCACTTGACCAGGGAATAATTCCGCACCATTCAACTACAATATTTGGCAAATACACATAAAATGTGTGATAAGTACAGAAACAGGTGATAAGAGTGTGTGTTTCAATTAAAATTAACACGGCTGACCTTTTTGCCACTTGATAGTACCGCATATGTTGTTAACTTCGCAAATACTCTTACGAAATTGATCTTGTTCTGGTTAGTAAGTTTTTTCACTCCTTTTTTTTCCTTCTCGTTGCAGGTGTGGGCAAGTCCTGTCTGCTGCTGCAGTTCACCGACAAACGCTTCCAGCCGGTGCACGATCTCACGATCGGTGTCGAGTTCGGTGCGCGCATGATCACCATCGACGGGAAGCAGATTAAGCTACAGATCTGGGACACGGCCGGGCAGGAAGCGTTCCGGTCGATCACACGCTCGTACTACCGCGGTGCGGCCGGCGCACTGCTCGTGTACGACATTACGCGCCGCGAAACGTTCAACCACCTGACGACCTGGCTGGAGGACGCCCGGCAACACTCGAACTCGAACATGGTGATCATGCTGATCGGCAATAAGAGGTAAAGAGGGTTGGTTTTCTTGTATACATTGTGGCTGTTCATAATGCTAATGATGCTTTGTCAATTTGTTCGTCGCCATGCAGTGATCTCGATTCGCGTCGCGAGGTGAAGAAGGAAGAGGGTGAAGCGTTCGCGCGCGAACACGGACTCGTGTTCATGGAAACATCCGCACGCACCGCGGCCAACGTTGAGGAAGCGTTCATCAACACGGCGAAGGAGATTTACGAGAAGATCCAGGAGGGCGTCTTCGATATCAATAATGAGGTATAACTCACCATTTGGGCCCATTTGCGGGATAACTAATTGACTTTCGACTGTTTCCCTCACACAACAGGCTAATGGCATCAAGATTGGCCAGCAGCACTCACCGACGAGCCCGTCGCTGGGCAGTGGCAACAGCCCGGGCGGACCGGCTAGCAGTGGTTGCTGCTAAGCGTCGTGCCGCCAGCCACCGACGATCATGATGTGCAATGCCGCCGTACCCGACGACGGTCCACCCGGGATGGTGGTGGGCCGGAGCTGGGATGAAATCAAGTAAATTGGTCTTGGAACAACAGCTGGATTGGACGATGGGATATTTGCGTGCTCCGCTTTCGTTGCTCGAGCGTTCCCTGCGCCGTTACCATACCCCGGAGCGCTAGGAACCGAAAGCGCGCGCGCGCAGACCAAGAGGCGATCAAAAAAGTGAATGAATTTTTTTTTTACAGTTGGGGCTGCATTTTCTTTACCCTCCCTATTCCTATCAAAACACAAAATCGCAAATGAAAAACATACAAATTAAAATAACAATAAACACACGGTGTTATGGCTGGAAGGAGAATCGGCTCGATACGTGTTACTGTAAGTTCCATCGCAGTAAACATCGAAGCAGGACGTGTTTTGCGTGTAGAGAAGGGTGTGTGGAAAGGGAGATGAAAAGTGTACGAGAGTGGGAAGGAAAGAGAGAGAGAGAGAAAAAGCGCATTGCATATAGTAAGGGGGCAAAACATCTTGAAACCTAAAACCTAAACCAAACCAATTCCAATCTTGTGATGTGTTGGGATGTGTCTGTGTGTGAGTGTTTGTAAGTGTATGTGTGAACAGTAACCAAACGAGAAAGAGAAAGAGAAAAAGAAAAAAAAACATAATAACATGGCTAATAAAAACACGGATAAAAATGATAAAACAGAGCAAACATCACCCTCCCCGATAAACGAAAACGGAGCCTCTAGCTTTTCAATGGGTTGACGGGAGCAGAAGTTGGGATGATCGCCTAGCACACGAAGGGAAAACCCTAACGCCCCCAAGACCACCTTCTTCCACCACGGGGCAGCACGGACGGAACGTGGAAACTGGCGGCTGTAAAGTGAAGACGCGTGAAACATATTTTTACTCTCGACAACATACACACTGGGACAAGTTTTTCACCGGTGCAGGAGCTTGCGGGGATGGGGCGCTTTTTCGCGGGTTCAATTTTATCTGCGCTAACACGCTACAAAAACATCGGCTTTACTGCGGGGAGAAGTGAGCGGCTAGTTTCGGTTCGGTGTGCACTCGCACGGCGTAAGCATAAGCGTTTTGTGGCTCTGTCTTTGAAATGTTTGTTCATTTAAGGCCTACTTCTGGCAGTTTCAACAGAAAAAATAAGTGTTAATAAAACACTATAAAGTGTTTGAACGTTGGATGTTGCGCGTGTGTTGGCGAAACTTTCCTAGATCGTCGAATATAAGTACGCAATTTGCATCTTGAAATACTTTATTGACAGTACTATTAACGAAATCTTTGGCAAGGTTGTATAAAACTAACCCCCTGACCTATAAATTGAGTGAAATTGGCTACTTGAACACATTATTTACCCTCTTTTACCCTGACAGTGGTGAAAACCCAAGTAGGCGTGGAGAAATATGCAATAGTGCAATACATTGGGCACCGTTTTACACAATGTCGCATCTCTTCAAATGATCTTCCCGAATAATCTCACAGTTATCGTTACCTTAGAAACGCCAAATAAGAGCGTAGTATGGCATTATGAATATTATCGAATTTTCTCCCAGCACATAATCAACCTAAGAAGCTCCCGGGTGGGCTTTTATTTCACATACACCAAACGGGCGCACACATCACGTTTCCCACACTTGCCTTGAACAAAACGAAAAGAAAACAATTATATCATTGTAAGAGTTTAGTTAAATTGATTTACACGGCGAAAAAAAGAAGATTTCTTTTGCTTGGCGCGCGCTTTCTCGCTGCAGATGCATCGGTTTTATCCATTCTTAGCTATCCCCGTTTTTTCTTTTGTTGCTGGCTAAACGAACATTTCACACACATTCTTACATACATACAAAAACACTGAAGCAACTCGTTTCGCTACTGAGCGCAGGACGAAACATTGAAATAGAGTTAAAAATTAAACACAATAAAATAATGCAAAAAGACAACATTCGTAAGAGTATCGGTCGCGTGCGAACGCAAACAGGAATGTGCAACTAAACACCCTGTCAGGAAAGGCGGACATGAAAACGAACACCTGCTGGTATTGTGGTATTATAGATAAAAGTAACATAAATAAACAAACAACAACAAAGACGAAGCCGATTTCTGAGGTTTTTTTTTATTTAGCTGGTTCGGAAATGCGTGAATGAAGCACAACGTTTTTTTGCGCAAAACAAAAGGTAGGATTTGGGAAAGAAGATTGGTTTATTCTAGTATACAAACGTAAACACCGTACATCTTACCGGTAAGTACGAATAAAGGGAGAAAAAAAACATAAGCCCTGCCCATTACTTCTCGAATTCTAAAGATTTTTCTAATTTATTTCACCTAAGTTATTCCTAAAAATACGCTACAAACAAATTAAAAACCACATATAGAGAGAGTGTGTGTTAGTGTGAAATGATAAAAATTCGTTGTACTAATAATCTTATACATCACAAGATTGCCCTGTTTAGTTTTTAGTACATGTGGATGTGTGTCAGCGTATCGAAACGATAACTTATCGGATTAGCTAAATGTGTTGAGAACGAGTCGCCTATTACGTAACCTACTCGTGTGTATGGTGTTTTCGTGGATCCTTCCTATGCTGACCTAAATTCAATGTATACCAAAGTACTGAACGACGATGGTCCCAAGGAGATGATGGTTTACGCGCTGTATGGTGCCGGTTCGGTTTAGAGGAGAGAGTTCGGTTCTATGCCACTAAATAACGATAACACCGCGAAACGCATCAACGACTATATCTTACTCTGTCAGATGGGCAAACAGTACCCTTGCGCAGAAAAAAATCAAAAACAAAATCACCACCAATCATCTTCCAGAGAGTGCATACCGCGCATTCCGCGTTCAATTTTATACGGGATTGCTAATTTTGCTACACGCTAAATATATAGATTGCATCTTTTTCTTAAGTTTCACTTTTCGCTAGGATTAGAGTTTGCTACTACTAGTGCTAGTCCTAAAAAAAGTTGTGGCCCTGGCAGCTCTTAGCTACCTACTAGATAAGGCATTCGATTGACCTATATGGGGCAGGGTTTGTTGCTTGCCGGTGTAATTGTCGCCGCAGCAGGCTATCACGTTTTCAATATTTTAAACAAAAGCCGAAACTGTTTTTTCTTTTTTTGAGGTAGTCTTTCCTTTCCTGCGGAGTGACCAATCGAAAGCGACAATTTATCAAGAAATAAATCGAACTCTATCACTGACACTGAACGCGTGATATAAAACGAAACCCCTACTGCTAGTTGCGCTGCATTGCTTTGTTTGGAACGAACACACACATTGCATATATAAGTACAAAAGGCACCACAGTTTGCACAGCCGCTGCCTCCAACCCACCCACATCGTTGCCGGTTAGGCAGTGGCCGTTGAGCTGAGCGCTTCGCTTTCCTTTTCGTCGCCATCTTCCTCGTCCGGGCGCGCATCGAGTGATCCGATCAACCAAGCGCACACACCCGACAGGAAGATGAAGAACCCGGCCGCATAGAACGAATCGTCCCACCGGTTGGTCACGTCGTACAGAAAGCCGGCGATCGGTGGCCCGACCAGGCTGCCGATGCCCTGCACGAGCAGCACCAGTCCGTAGGCAACTGTGAAGTCATCCAAACTGACCAATCGCACCATGATGATGGGCGTGAAGGAGAACGTGCTGGCGAAGGTGAACCCGAAGATGATGCAAAGGATCACCATCGCGGTGTAGCTCGAGATGAGCCACGGCATGACGAAGATCGATGCACCACACACTGAAAAGAAAGTAAAACGAGACGTTAATCGAGCGCGAAAACATTTCGGAAAGTGGGGAATAACTTACGCGCTAGACACACGGCGTACGTCTTGCACACATCCACCCACGGCCGATCGCCGAGCCAACCGAGCCCAACCATGCCGATCGTGTTGGTGATGCCGATCACCGAGATGAGGTTCGCACCGTCCTGCTCGGTGTACTTGTAGTTCAATACATACTCCGGGATGTAGAAATAGGGAATGATGTACCTGGAACAACACAGAATCCATTGTTACATCGATCTTTTCAAGCCAGCAAAACCGTTCACTTACCACACGAACAGCAACAGCGTCGAGATTGAAAGCATACCGAAGCGGAACTCGAAGAAGAGCGAAAAATCAAAGATTGATTTCAGCGTGTCGATAAAGCTGCCATACCAGGGCTGAGTGAGAAAAAAAAAAATTTGAAAAAGAAATTAAAAATTTTAAATAGTGAAATATATGTCGGAAGGTCTAGTCGGAAAAGTAAGACATGAAATATTTCAAACGAGATCTTGATGGAGTTTTAAGAGATCCATCATTTTCAGGTTACTAACGCGGTTTTGATCAAAACCCATTTTACTGTTTAATAGAAAAACAAAACAAAATTGTAAGAAACTTAATAAAAAAGAAAATAATACAATTAAGCAATTACAATTGAAAAGAAAACCTTTGTACTAAAACGTGTACTAAAATGGGTCTAACGCGATGGGCTACCATGTGAGTAAATTTAGATGAACTTATTGTACTCGCCACCTTTTCGTACACATTTGGATGGCCAAAATAGAATTATTATGTATCTCAATTACGAAATGGAAAGCTATAAAAAAATCTAAAACCTAAATAAAAGGCATGATTCCTAAATTTATGCAAACAATTCTAAATCGCTACATCACTGATCGTCAGCGGGTCGCCAATGAATGGAGACGCATGGTTGCATCACGCCTAAAGCACGTGAGTATTCATACACACGGTTAAAGAAACGACACTCGTGCAAACAACCTGACAGCTTTATGCACGAAATACCGCCTGCTATTCAAATCTTGACTTTAACGCTTGTCTGGCGAGTCTTTGATTGAAAAACACGATAGGAATTAGCTACTCATTTAGAGCCTCGAAACTGTGCAAATAAAGCTGCTACCTTCAAATATCACTTCAAAAGAGATGCCCCGTAAAATGGTCTCACGACTTCATTAGTCTCTAGAATGGCTGCTTCGTGACTCAGCTCATTAGCAAACGACGAACGAGAGACGGACGTAAACGCCGAACATACCTCATCCTGCTCCTTGGCGATCGTCGTCATCGAGTTGCGGTAGATGTTCGGACAGGAGGACGCCTTCAGCCGGTAGCGATGCGTGTTCAGCAGCGCCCCACGGTAATGGATCGAGTTCCTGTGCAGCCGCATGTCCTTGTAGAAGTTCGAGTAGCGCATCGAATGCTGACGCCCGAGATGCTGCTGCTTCTTGAGCCCACCGCCGCGTGGCGCCACCGTACGCTGATGCAGCAGCTTCGTCTGCTTCGGTACCACCAGCGTTACGCTCGTGTCCACGTTCGGATTGAAGATCTCGTTCTCGTACACCACATCGAGCGAGTTGCCCCGGAAGCTACGGGTTTTCTCCGCCCGGCTACCATCCCCACCGGTCACACTCAAGGCGGTGCCGTTCGGTGTGGGCACGACCAACGAACCGGCTAGCGCAAGCTCATCCAACGACCACGTGCTGCCACCCGCTTTCACGTGCAGTTCCTGCTGCCGTTTCACGCTCAAATAACCGTCCTCGAGGGAGGCCACACTGAGCGTCTTGAGCGAGGCCCGAATCCCCAGACTAACACCGTCCGGATGGTGATGATGACCATCGTCGCCATCGTCGTCATCGGAAAGCTTCTCGTACGAGTTGAGCGTTTCCGTGCTGGCGAGCCGTGCCTTCGCCTGTGCCAACCGTCCACTGCGCTTGAACGTTTCCTTCTCGAGCACATTGTGACGCAGCGAGCGATTGCTGGCGTGCAGGTTCCCATTTCCCCGGCCCGTCCCTCCACCGTGCGGCTGCTGTTCCTGCTCGCTAAAGAACGTCGGCAGTGCGACCTCGCTCTGGTACTTCTTCGTGATAGCCGGATCCTCCGGTGGTATCACCTGATTCGCTTCCGTGTTGACGTTCGTCACGAGCGTATCCAGCACGTGCTCCTTCGGGATGCCCGTCTCGATCAGCTTCTTTATCTCGTCCAGATAGACGCTCGAGTTCGAGAACGTCTGTATGCTCTGGGCCCGGCTTTCCAGCTTGCTTTCCTCGATCATCCACTCCGGGTCGCGCATCAGGGCACCCATCGCCACCATGTTGAAGAGCGTACCGGCGAGAATGAGCGTCGCACCGCGCCATCCGAAGTTATTGATCAACCACTGGCAGAGCGGGGCGTAGACAAACGTGCCGATGCCGGTACCGGACGCTCCGATACCCGTCGCAAACGTGCGCTTCTTATCGAACCAGAACGCGACACACACGACGACCGTCACGTACCCGAAGCCAAGACCGACGCCGGACAGTATGCCGAACGTGAAGTACAGCTGCTCCACCGACTGGCAGAACGAAGCCAACACGAAGCCCATGCCGCCGATGAAACCGCCCAGCATCGTCATCTTACGGCAACCGTACCGATCGACCAGATTCGACATGATCGGCCCGGACAGCAGCGGCACCGCAATGAAGAGCGATCCGATCCAGGCCGTTTTCGATTTCGACTCGCCGAAGTAGTCGAGCAGCTCGGTGTAGATCAACCCGAACGAGAACGACACACCGTCCATGATGAGCGAGATCATGAAGGACGAAAACACGATCACCCAACCGTACCCGCCGTCCGGGATTTTGGGTGGTTTCTTCTTCTCCGGCTCGTGGTACGATGACAGGATCGAGTCCGCCTCGGACAGCTCCGAAATCAGCCGTTTACGACGCGTCCCATCACCATCATCACCGGCAGCAGCAGCAGCAGCACCGGGCACCTTCAGCTGAGCCATGGCCAGATTCTTCCCATAATTGCCACGCCCGGAGCCGGGTGATCCCGGCGGCCCGAGATCCGTGTCGAGCACGGTGCTAAACGTAACCTCGTTCGTGTTCAGCAGATTGGTCTTGATCGCTTCCAGCTCATCGCGTCCGATTCGAACGCGGGCGGGCGATTGGCGGGGGGAGTTGTTGTTTCTGCGATCCTCCTGCTCCTCCGCGCACGGTTTCACCCGCTCCGGTGTGATCGATTTCTCCGACGGATCGGTGACGCGAATTTCGAGCACCATTTTTTTTTCTCTCGACCGTGCGTTCGCTTAAGCCCGCCAAATGGGGAGTGTAAACGAGCGTGGCGGGCGTTCGAAAATATTTCGCTTTCTACCTCTCCCCTTTTCTCTCCCTCTCTCTCTCTTGCTATCGTTCTCTCACTCACACTCTCTTTCGGTGGCAGTGTGTTGTTGTTTTGTTGCGCAGCGGCTACTACGATGTCCGGCTACTACACGTCACGAGACAGCTGCCGTCCGATCGATGGCGATAAAAGCACGCGCGAATCGAAGACGCTTGTGGCGTCTTCGCGAATAGAACGGACGCTACTACGGATGTTCCCTTTGCCACTGTCACGGACAGCGCGACAAAAACGAACGACGTTAGTGACAGTGAGGGTAGTGTGCTTACTACTACTACTACTACTGCTACTGCTGCTGCTGCTACTTATACTACTACTGCTGCTGCTGGCGATGATGGTGGTACGGCGGGATGACGATGACGGTATCCCACGGGTGTCACGGGGTCTTCTTCCCGTCGATCTAAGCCGTGGATCCTTGGCCAGGTAGCGAAGACAGTGGGCGGCGGATTCGGGTGTCGCGTTTTTCCGATTACAATGCATAAGTGTTGCTAGCAGTGCGTTCAACTGGCCGCTACTAGCGTTCCTCGTGTTCACCAGCACCGGGTGCTTTCTCATCAAGCCGCGGAAAATGGGAAGGTTCTGGCGTGTACCTTTACGGGTGTGGCTGGGTGCGATCGACGTTCTCGACGCAGTTCTCAGGAGGCAGCGGTGCACCCGAGAGATTCGCACGACAGGATACTAAGACGTGTGAGGACCGTCGCGTATCGTGTCAGGCTTCTGCAACGTAGTCTGCAAAACCGGACCACATTTTGTAAGGCGAAAGAATTACGCTGTTTTACTCTCACACGCGCACGCACTCAAGAACAAAAAAAAAACAAAACACACGATCGAATGTCAAGGTGCCAGTGGCTAGGAAGAAGACGTTCTCCTATTATGCAAAACGGCACTGCTGATAGAAACTGAAACAACCCGGGCTTCACTAGAAATCACTTTTCGCCGTACGATGCTAATGCTCTTTTCCTCGCTATTTGTGGATCGCTTCCCGAGGGGTATTTTTTCGCGAAACTCGCCACTCGAGAAACAGAACCGGACACTATGGACAGCAAGCGGCCCAGCCAAGCGAACGGTGGTGAGGGGTTTTGTTGTCGGACGTTACTGCGCGCGGGACGGCAATATCTGAAAGTATAAATATAGCAACACACACAGCATAGGGAATTAGTTGATGATGCTTGAATGGATGGCTGGGTGGGAGGGAGTAAAAAAACCGTTCTCATACGTATCACAGACCCGCACACACACCGAAACATGCAATAAAAAACAGAAACAGCACATTAAGTACATCAAGTAGCCTTCGGAGTGGCGTGCGAGATCGATTTGGAGATGTAGCGAATGATATATTACACCGAGAGCAATGCAATTATTAGCTGCGAGCGCGGGAAAGAACAACTTATTCTGGTCCTCCAATGTCACAGGAGACAAACAAAAAGCGATGAAATCTTAACCTTGACCCTTGCGCGGAAGGAATGCTTCTGCGAAACGACTAACTGTCACATCCGACCGACCCAATTAACGTTCCCGGTCTCTAAACAGGCGCGTACGAGCATATTTTCGTTCCGACAAAACAATATTTCAAAACATTACATAAACCACGGTGTGTACGGACGTCATACTGAACCAATCATCTCCCATCGCAGACTGGCCCATCGGGAAGATTGAAACGTTTTACGTCACTAACAAAATAAGTAACTAAAAAAATCATAATAGGGCATCATCCAACTGGCCGCCCTTAAAAAACCAGTAACACTCGGTTCCGGCCGGTCTGGGTCGCCGGACGGTCCTGGGAGTATCATAACGCGGACAAGGACACCGTAGACGCAGCGACAATCTGTTTTCGTGTGCATCTGGCGTCGTCGGTCGACGACCGTCTCGTCCCGCGTTCCCAGGCGCTGGAGCAAAGAGCGCGTTGTGGCGGCGCGAAGAAATTGGATCACTGGCGTCGACCGGTCGAGACACATCAAGGAGGTTTAGGAAACGAAAACAGACACTAAAACTGCTAGCAAAAACTAGCGAAAACCAGTGGGAATTGAAACACGCACGTAGAACAAAACGTCCATGTGACGTTCTTCGCCAGAAATAGCGTGTTGGTGGAGGTTTGGGAATGGGATAGGAGAGTACTTGCTTAATTTGATTTGAAAACCCGAAAAAATCGAAAAACCAGTGTGCCTTAAGTACACGATGCGTAGTACAATTTCTCCCAAACGAACCCACCCACACATTATCTAGCGGAAGACTGCAGTACTACCGGGAAAGATAATCAACCATATCTAGGTTAATCCATTTCTCGGTAAGCATCACCGACAAAAAAAATCCCCATTTTCACTAGTACACCAGAGCACAGGATAAGATAGCGAGAGCTTGTTTCGAAACGAAATTCCCTCTTTTCAACAGGTGTGTTCGCAGAAAAGAACGCGGATTCGTCCCTTATCGGATCATCCCCACGGAAGATAAACTGTCACGGGATAAGCTTTTCAGGGGCAGGAGTCGTAGTACAAACTTCACGGTGGCACAGTATGCTGGGAATATTTAACACTCACACCGATATATGCCGACGGTCCAGCAACGATTCAACAACATTCGCTCTGCATTGCACCGCGCGCGGAACACGACTGCTCCCGGAAACCGTTCCGGTACGAGCCTAATCGTGGGGGATTCGATTCTTCAGCGACAACGGCCCGTTCTTATCATCCGTCCACCACCGTCAAGAGGACCGGCCACACAAACACACACGGGTTCATTCGCAATCGCGGCTGTTGGAGGCTGGCTCCGGTGAGCTATCAGTTCCGAACAACCGTCCTGATCGCGCGTGCCCACCATCTCCCGGCCAACAGGCGAATTGTCAATTGGAAATTTATTTTCGGGGCACGGAGTGAATGGACGAAGGAGGATGATATGCAGTAGGCGATTGTTTGCACTGGAATTCGAGTCAGTTG
>JXXB01032078.1:0-15421 GCA_000956275.1 Anopheles koliensis | reverse complement strand
CGCTCTCTCTCTCTCTCTCTCTACGCGTTGGGCTGGTAAAAGTTAGGAAGAGGTTGTTGACACTACGGGGAGAATTATGCATCGCTACAATCTATCATTTCACACACCAACACAAACTCGCACCGCACTACCTCTACCCACTCTACCTGCCATGCAGAATATTGATTCTACCCTTAGCTGTACTGCAGTAATGTGAGCGTTTTCCGTTGCTCTGTTTTGCGACGAAAATTTTCATAAAATCTCTAATGTTAACTCTAACTCCCGTATAATTCCTTTTTTGTTGTTCTTGTTCTTGTTCTCCGTGTTTGCAGCACACAATTCTTGAGTGTCGTAGCAGCACTTGCTTTGTGCTTTGCCTTTGACCACCGACAGCCGCCAAGTGGTTTTGGTCTTCCACTGGCTGCGGGTTGTTTTTTTTTCTTCAGATCGTGCTTTTAGTTACGGCAAAGTATCGCTACACGGCCACGAACCCTATTTGGCTACCGTTTAACATTGACCGCTTCACGCACCTACCCCCGTCCCCTCGGCTAGTCCGTACACGATATATCCGCAGATAAAAAATGCATTCGAAACTAGGGTTTTCACAGCAGGAAAAAAATAATAATCAAAAATTAGCTTATCCGAATGTTGTTCTAAAAAAATCTATCATTCCCACGCTTCCCAGGCGTGATTACCCCGATTTGATCATTGCCCACAAGACGCAAACGTACGTGCTGGGAAAAAAGGACAGTACCTCTACTCCGGAGAGCCGTATTTACGTATTGTGGCGAGCCTTATTTTCCTTCCTCCTCGCGGCAGCTTCCGTGTTTGGCCGACTTGTTTCCGTGTGATTGTATTGTATGAGTGTGTGGGGAGCGTTTCGAACGCAGTTTGACACAAAAGTTGCGAAACACTGATTTGAACGTCATGTCAGATGAAAAAATATGCATAGAAAAAACATTTCAACCCCTTTAATTATGATGGCTCGAGATGAAGGAATGAGATACCGTCAGTTTATCAATATATGTTAGTGTCTGCGTGAGAGTGTTCCTTTGTTTGCTTTCGGCAAGCGTAACCGGTTGCCATTTCGTCTGTTTTCATCTATCGCTTTTGCTACTCCGTCACCGCTACTCTTCTGTGTTTGTATTAGCTACTCGTTTGTTTGGCTAAATTTCTTAATATACTTCTATATATTTAATTTTTATTATAATATCATTTTGTTTACTCGTTTTATTCCTCCTCTTTCGTTTATAATATAGTTCATAAGTTTTGTTTGTCTATTTTCCATATATATATATGTATGTATATATCTATATGTATGTATATATTTATAAGTATTAGTAAGCGTCATTGATTTGTTTCATCCACAAACTCTCTTCCTTGCTTGTCGCCTCCTCATGCATCCACCAGACGTTAGGGCCCATCATAATAATGCGTGGCGGGGGAATTAAGGAAGGAACGTGACCTAATGCGAACCCCATCACCATCCGAGCCGTCGTCCTCGACATAATTGTTCCATATTAAGGTAAGGTTTATGGTGAATTTTGGCTACTTTGCTTTCAATAAGAATTTTGGCACTAACGTTATGTGTTGTGTGTTTTATGTACTTTCTCTACTTAATGTAATGCTGTTGCCTTTAGGTATATATATTCAAATATGTAAATGTTTGTATAATTAGTGTAATTTCTAGGGGTGTTTTTTCTGCTTTAGAGGACTTTAATTCATTTGTTTGGCTATAGAGGGAGATAGTTATTTTTATTTATTTGTTTTCGCTTTTGTTCCTAACGGTAAATATGTATATATTTAGGGATGAGAGTGTTAGTGTTGTTGGTTGTGCGTTACTATAACTAGCCGTTCGCGAGTTTTAGTACATTTTTCCGCCATATCAATCCGACCGAAGTTTGTTTCAGTTTCTTTTTTTATAGGATATACTAGAAGTGGTTTAAAAAAATGCTTCCGCACGCCCACAACGTCCCTTTCTACAGCCACACAAACACACACATACACACTTCGTACAACGTACACATAGGCGCTCTACGGCTCTAGTGTTTCTATGGCTACAATGTTAACGATTGTTTGTGTGTGTGTCAATGTGTCATATATAAAAAGCATTCATGCATCAAATCGTGTATGTGTGTGTGTGTTTGTTAATTTCACGAAATCTCCAGAATCTCTTCACGATTTGTCGGTTCAATTACAATCGATCGAAGAAGAAGATGCGAAAGGATAAACCTACGACTGATTAGAACTAGGAAGTGTTTTGTGTACAGCGCGTACGAGTGTACGATTTGTTGGATCGACAAATGACGTTACGTTTAGTGTTTAAAAGGATACGATAAGTTTTTAGAATAAAACTCTTCTCGTGCGAGCGTAGTCGTATTGTTTCATCTATCCATTTTGCCCTCCCCAATACCTATTCGTTATAAAATCATTACCACCGACCCATACCATGCCATTTGGGCGGCTGTCGATCCGACAATCTTCGGCGCCGGCAAATTCGGTGCTTGGAAAGGTACACGTATGCTGCTTATACCACTGTTGTTCAGTGTTGTTTATAGCGTTTCGTTTTCTTTTGTTTGTTTTCGTTTAGAGTAGTAATAAAAATCGTCCAAGCGTGATTGTTTCTTGTATGTATTGACACGGTTTTACTTTTTTCTTTTTGCTTCGAATGCAACCCTTGTTTCTATCGTATCATAATATGCACAACCCATAGAGGAGGACTTTAGCATTTAGTGGTGTGGCGAGGACAAGTTGCGCATCCTGCTGCTTTGTATAAGAGTTGATGGGTGATGGCGCACTCGCACTAGCTGCTTTATTGATGCATTATCCACACTGCCCGAGTGACACCCGAGTGAATGGGATTCGGGGTACACGGAGGCGGAGTAGACGGATGACTTCTTTCCGGTTCAGCGTTACCTGGCATTTTAATCAATTTTCCAACATTAGCGACACCAACATTAGCTGTTCTGTACGCAAAGGTAGCTAACGAAAACTGGCGGCACAGCTGTGTTCTGTGCTCTACACAATCATTACGAATGATCGAACGTAAATGGCAAAGAAGGCAAACAAAATTCGGAGTGAGAAGTTCCACGTCGTAACAATTTTACAGACATCGTACATGCAAATCGACAACGATTAGGACTAACTAATAATCAACAGGTATAAGGCTCTAGTGTCGGAAGAAAACTAGTTTATCAAAATACACTTTTTGTTGTTTTTCATTCCCTCTGTTTCACTTTCTTTCTCATTCTGTCTCTGTCTTGATTGGTTTGCTGTGCGTATCAAAATATCTAGCTTATGGGTCCCGTATATGTAATCTACAAAAGGTAAGAAATGCTAACATATCATGATCACGAAGAAAACGACAACGACGACGGTGGCTAGGGTTAATTCGGAAACCCAACGTTGCCTCGGCCTTAACAAGTCTACTATCTACGTGTGAGTGTTAATTTGACAAAAGTTTTCCTTTCATTGCTGTATTTTTTTTTGTTGGCGGCGTTTTGCGCTTGTTTTCAAGCATTCGGTACTCAAGGCTTGCGATCCGATCGGAAACATTCTAAAGTCGGTTTTATCTACTGTTGCCAGTTTCCTACGATAACACATACACTTGCGTCTACTCCTGCGACACAATATGGCATCCTAGTTGGGAGGAAGTTCAACATACATCAGCTAACCTAATCCCTATCAATGTAGGCAACCGGAGATGATGCGGGGTTTCGTTCTATAAATTCGATCCAACGAACTAATTCACTACCGATACCCAACCACTAACGCACATCGACTCGGAAAGGTTATATAAAAAACACGAGCACACCTACACATACCCACACACACATGCATCTGTATCGAAAACGAGTTACGAACTCCATCACCAAGTGGCTCCAGAATCATTATGGAGAGAGATTGAGATACTGTGCAAAGGAACATCGTAATGAAGGAAATTCTCCTGCGACAATTCACTCCGGCCGCCCACAACTTAGCCTACTGTTCTGTCGCACAAAATTCCACTCCAACTGTACAACAATGTGTTCATAAAACAACAATAAAGCTTTTGTTGGAACAGATTGCGCACTCCTTGGCATAAACTTGCTTATTGCGCCCAGATAGTATGGATTCGTTTTGTTAACGCCCTATTAACGATTTATTTGTCGCTCAGTGGCAAGATCGGCCGGTAGGGAAAAGGAAATGGTTTTCAGAAATGTTTACCAGAGAAGTTTAGTAATAGAAAAGCTGCTAAAGAAGCATCAACAGGTATTTTGCTTCAGGGTGGGAGACTCGGAAATGGGAATAAACTAATCGTATTCGTACTCTCCACGTAGTTTTCGTACTCTAATAGTTCTTTATAGATAGTGCTCTAGACAGGTGAAGTAATAAAGCTAATAGGTAACGAATTGCTTACTTGAAATTGCCTCAAAAGTTTCTCTGGGAGTGTGAGCCCGATTTGCTTTTGCTTTTTTTTATACTAAAGTGACTTGGTTCCGTCTAGCGTTAAGCTCCATTCTGGTAACTCTGACTACTATTTCAATGTGTATTTAGCATGTCCAGTAAGCTGAGAGCTCCTGACTATTGCATATTTAGTGCTTTTGAGGCCATCGTGCCTGAATGGACTCATTGCAGGTAGAAAAGTCACACTAGTCTGGTTTGTTTTTGTTTTACTAATTGATAAATTCCATTTATCATCATCCATCTCTGATCGCCGCCAATCGGGCAATCCTTGACCGTACACTCTATGCAAATTCGAGTCCACGTACCCCAAACTCCATACCGTCATCGTCTGTGTAGCTGTCGACCACCAGCAGCGATCGTCGCCGGCTACGACAGTCCACCAGTGCCGTCTGCGCCGGTGGTGAGGCGTTTTGTTACACGATCACTTCCATCCGATTGCCCTTGCGGGTGACGCGCGTCTGATTGTACGGATTGTCCACCAGGCCACCGCATTTGAACGTGAAGATTACCGTTTGCCCGCCGAAATTGGCCTCGAAACTATGAAGAAGCTTTCGTTACTTTCTTGAACGCGATTTTTTTACTGCTAGTATTACTTACTCGGTACTGATGGTCACTTCCGGTGACTTGGCAGTAGCATTCTGGATGACCAGGAACAATTTCGTCACAATCTCGATCGAATGCGCCGTCTGGAACACAAAGTCGCCCTTCTTTTTGCCTATTTCCGACTGTGGAGCAAGATGGTGGAAAAGTACGCTCAGTTACGCTCAGAAAACACACATGTTACTGTGATCAGTTTGTTTGCTATGAGACCAGATGATTGTAGGCTAACGGTTGATGTCTATTTTAGAAATTTCCAGTAAGAAACCGGGAAATGAAGATAAAACGATACTAGAATGTTGATATTTCACTAGAAGGGGTCGGTAGCGTTTTAACGAGTAACATTTATTTAACTAATTAACTAAAAGCATCTATAAAAAGCTTTCTGACAAACAGAGCAATCTCGATTGAAATCTCTAAACCCTGGTACACTAGCTTAACACATATTGTTACATAATAAGCAATGAGTTTACAACACAACCACATACAAATGAATTGAGCAACATACAATCTTTAATTCAACCAAAATTGAACAATCTTTTTACACGCTCCACCATGAAGCTAGAACTCAAGATTAAGTGATTTCGAGTTTTGTTTTTTGTTATTTTTTATGCGCTGAGCAGTAAACTTACCTGAAACAAGCATCCGGTGGGTGATTCCGACCGATCGGACATATTCGACGAGCAATAGTTATCCTACGGGAAGAAGGATATTGCCATGGTTTGGTGCCACAGGGGGAAAAAACAGTTGACGAATGACGGATGAAGTAGATGATCGTAAATGGGGTGTTATGTACGTTGGTGGTAAAACGGAAATGGAATAAAGTGAAACACACGTTTGGATAAAAACAAATGCGTAACTTTGCCCGATTATTTGCTCAAAGTGCAAAACTAAACACAAGCGAAACCGAATTGGAAACGGGAAATGTGTGTGATTGTTTGCGAGAGATGTGCAATGGGGTGATTTTTTTCTGTGCTGTGATGTGCCATAATAATTACAAGCGTCCAGCGAGACACGAGCCATCCATTACAAACTCACAAAACGATGGGATGAATTCAAGCAAAGTGTGGTTGTGTGTGTGCGCGGCCAGACACTTGCGACAGAACGATACTTACCGCGCGAATGTGAATGACGGCAATGTCGTCAAAGTACGGACTGAGAGACATGCGGTAGATCTCCGACGCTGGAATCCGGTACTTGATTTGCATCGTTTTTTGATCCAACAGCAGCATCGAGTTCGTAGAGATGACCAGTAGTATCGGGATGAACTGCGGGATAGAAAGTAACCGGGAAACAAATTATGGAGTTATAAGATATGATTGAGTTCTAGCGCAGTTTGAACCTCGAATATAATTGACGAAGTAAATTCATTGAAGCAAAATAATCACTTTTTTCAGGTCAATCAGTATATACAAAAAAACTGAATAAAAATTCAATAATGTTTTGAATGCATCAATTTAATCGATTCAATTTCAATTAATCTCATCCTCAATCCTCAATCAATTGACTCCCGCTAAGAAATTAAAAGCTATGGAAAGACTTCAGAAAATAATTGTAAAATACAAATTTCATACGAGAAAAATAATAAAATGGGAGGAAAAATATCTCTTTAAAATAAAATTTTGAAAACACAATCAAAAGAAAAATCGAAATCAAAACGTATCAGAATCCTTTTTGTACAGTAAACTGTTACTTATTCCATCGATCAGAAGTGAAGAAACATAAATTAATCACATAGTAGTAATAGTATATCTACAGATTTCACATAATGTGCGAATCGTTAAGTTTGTTGAAATTCGTTTGACTAAAATTCATTGTGAACATATTAGTTTGAGGAATGGTGATGTTCAGTTCTAAATTACATAAATTGTTACACGAATGCTCCACTTAGCTTGGTTATTGTGTTAGTTTTTATAACGGGATTATTCCCTGTGCTTGAAGTGGTAGCGATAGTGGTCTTTCACAAAATAGAACCAGTTCTTCAATTCCCGCCGGACCTGGTGAGTAACGGATCAGCTATGACGGTAATCATTAAGAGTAATGATAAGCAACACTAGCCATGACCACGTAGGTCGACACAATGATAAAATCTAAATATGCACTGTTATGTTTCGAAAATAAAACTGCACCGTGTAACAACGCAGCTTGCAATGCTTACCTTCCCGCTGGAGCGTGCAATTTTATTGATGATGTCCGCAAACACAACATATTGATCGTTGTGCTCACAGCTAACCCGCTTCCACTGAATATTCTGCCGCAGACGAATGTAGTCACCGTGAAAGGGATGGGCAACGCTGCGTGGATACGACACTTTGCGATCCTTAAAGATGATGCTTGCGGTCACTTTTTCGCGCATACGGTTCCGGGCCGGTTGATCGAACGATTTACGATACTTGTAGCACCGCCAACGATGAAAGATGGTACGCAAGAGCTGAGATGTCTCGGCAAGAAACGTCGGTGACGAAGGCCAATCGTGACAGATCGGGCTCATGTTATCGTGCGGCAGACGCAGCAAGAGTGTTAGCAGGAATTCGCGTGTCTATAGAACAGAAAACAATCGGTTGTTAATTCAGATGCACTACAAAGGTTTCAAAATAAGTTTCACATACTTTGAGTAGGACGAAAAATCTCCCAATCACTTGTACCGCCCACAGTGCCTGCTTACGAAATTCTACCAGCCGGATCTTCTCACGTTCCTAAAAAGTAAAATAGGCGTCGGTTTATGCAAATCTTGCCATGTTTAATCGTACACTCACCCGCCAGGTGCGCCAATAGCTCGCGATAATGAGCTGACTGTGGCGAAGCGTCAGGAATCGTTTTCGCTTCGTATAGCAGCGGTACGTTTTCTGGATCAGGACCGCCAGCTCGTTGAGACGCACCTTGCGGAACTCGTCCAGTTCGTACACCGTGCGTGGACTGCGGATGAAAACTTTTTTGCGCCCGATAGTAAACTCAGCACCGGGCAAAGGTACACTGCGTATGATCAGTGCCACACCATCGACGATTGTTCCGGTGAAGTGTGGCCACGTGTACTGGCACAGGAGCTTGTACCGTGCCACGAACCGTGCGTGTACCATATTGAAGCAGTGTCCATTGCGCCACAGGTTTATGAGCGGCATGAGACTGTTTAGCAAAAACAAACGAATACAAAATTGAATAAGAAACTCACGCATCTTAACTAACTTGGGAGTTCAAAGACGGTAATATCTAGAGGAACTTCCAAAATTACTTAGGTGAACCATAAGCCATAACTTTCACAGTAGTTAAATGTTAAAATATTCATAATAGCAGCTAAAAAAACGACAAATTCGGTAGATTAAATATCTGGGTTTAAAGTCGTACGTTCGACTCAGGGAGGGATTTTGGCAGGGACTGTCTTCTACTAGTTAAATCAGATTTTTTCTACGATTCTGTCCAGACACTGACAGTTTGAGCAATTGTTTTGCCTGTAAACCAAAAACTTTCGAGACGCAAACACCTACCAAAGGTAGCGAACTTGATGCTGCACCAGCCCATGCTCGAACATTTTCGCCTGCTTCAGCTCGTTGGGTTTGATGCAGAAGATATAATGGTTCGAACGCTGTTCGAGCAGCTTGAGCAGCGTCTGGAGCGAGGTTCGTAGGTTGTTGCTTAAGCTCGATGGTTTGCGGTTCGAGTGGCGTTTCGGGTTTCCCTCCGGAAACAGGCAGGACGCGATCAGCAAGTCACTCTGGAACAGGCAGCTGCTGATGTGCCGTGGCAGCAGATCGAGGTTTTTCTCCGTGAACCCGTTGGTTGTGTACACCACCGGACCTTCAAAGTGCCGAACTCTGCAGAAACAAGCAAATAGGACGATGTTAATATCTGGTAAAATGAGAGAAGCTGGTGGAAAACTCTATTACACGTACTGGAAACAGTTGGAAGGCAGTGTTGCATCGCGTGCGAGAAAATTGGTGTGCCCGGCACAGCATTGGTGCAGACGCGTGAGCAAAAGCCCATCATTAACGACTTGCGGTTCGTCGAGCAGGTGTAGAATGCCGAAGCAGGGCTTATCGATCAGCTCGCAGATTGGTGCGTTGTCGAAGAAATCGATCCGTATCCAGTCCAACCCTTCGTTCACGTACAGATCTTGCTGATGTTTCAGTACGCTCTTTATGAAATGCTAAAGTCGAACAGTGTTAGGACCGTGTTTATACAAATAACAAAATAGTACAGTGAACGAACCTGCTGTAGCCGTTCGTTGCAATAGTTGATTGCAAACTGGTCGAAAGTATTCTTCTCTAGCGCTTCGAAACCGTAGAAATCTAGCAGACCAATAGTTTTTCCCCTACTGCCGACGGTTCCACCCGTCTTCAGCTTTAACGCATCATTCACCCGTGTAACGATCCACGTAAAAAGCCTTCCGTACAGCGTGCGGCAGAGGGTAAACTTGATACGCGACGCATAGCTCGCATCTATTTCGGTTCCGTCCGGTTCCAGTTGGGCCCAGTTATCACCGAGACGAGTTAAACAGTTGAACAGCATCTGATTATCCAACTGCAGTAGTTGAGCGATCTCATCTAACTCTGTAAAATACAACATTGTTTCAAACGAATTCCAAACAAAATAAACATACAATCGATCCATACCATACTCGTTGGAGATCTCACACCCCTCGCTACCGTCTATGTTGGTGGTGGGAATAAACGTCAGGTTGCCCAGTTTAAGCACCACAGCCAATATGGTAAATATCGAAAAGATCTCGTCCTGACCGAATCCCAATATTTCCAGCGATCGCTAAGGCAGATGCAGTGGAAAATCAGTTTCACCTGTGAATTCGAGGAGTAGGTTTACTTACCTTTGTGAAGGTGAAATTCGTGCGGTCGTCTTCATTGGCAAAGCTATTTTTCAGCAACTCATACTTGTCGATGTTTCGTTGCAGTTTAAGCGATTCTGGAGAAGAACAATTTAACGAGTCAGTAATTATTCCATTAGTCTACTATCATATTATTTGTTCTTACTTAGCAGTTGAATGTCGGCCCCGGAGAGCAGCTGATAGAATATGTGAAAATTGCGCTCACCAGTGGTCCGATTCGTAACTCGGGACTGCAACAAAAAGCGATGAAAATAAAAGCAAAATGCTGTTTATAGTTTTTTATAAAATAATATAAAATATTTTACTTTGATTTAATACTAATGTAATTTCATAATAATTCTTAAAATGGGGAGTTTCTACAAACAAATTAATGCACGCATAAATGAGAATGGTTCGTGGTTGGTTGTTGCATGTATCGGAAAAAAAAAAACAAATTTAATACACTGGCGCCATCTGTTGAGGAGTAGCGTAACTAAATTAAAACTATACGAGCGCTTTCCATTTCGCTAGTTTCAGATTTTAACAATCCCCCGACTATTATGAACGTAATAAAAGGCTAGCGATATGAAATGGTACAATGTTTCGCTATTGTTATTATATTGTTTTGATATTGCATTACTAACTGCTGTAAGATTTGGTTTTGCTCATTTTTCAACATAGATTGATAACAATATATAATATGCAATATATAATATAACGACAATATAATGAACTATGAAATACAAATGTATAAAAGCATATATAAGAAGAAATGAAAAGCAGAACATATGAAAGTATGTAACTAAAATTCATTTCGAGCGAACACTCTTGTATATACCTTCTCCAACATATCTTTTATGCAGCCGCAATGGTGTGATATAGGGTGGAAGTGTAATTGTTAAAGTTAGTTAGAGGATTGAGACATTTTCTTAACACGTATTATACTTACAAAGCGTCAAATGTCCGCCTACCGGATCCCCTTTGTAGTCGAACTCAATGTCGAAGAATTTGCCCTACAACAGAAAACAAATAATTGATATTGAATATTCAATAAATCTACCACACTGCATTGCCAACATACAAAACGACTCGAGTTGACATTTTTCACCGTGACCGCATTGCCCATCGCTTCGAGGAACATTTCCGCCTGCGCGACCCGTTCGCGCATTTTCTGGAGCTCAAGATCGCGGATGTAAACTTCCTTCGAAATCGATTTCAACATTTGACGCCGATGGAAGGTTGACGGTGAGGTCGTTCCGTGGTCGTGCGTCAGTGCGATCGACGAGGACGATTTGTGAATCGAGCGCGTGCTGTTGTTACTGTTTTGGTGGCAGCATCGCATCAGATTGCTACGCTTCTGCAATGATGGCGAAGGCGATGGGGCTCCACTGCACACACGGTTTAGATCGGCGTGGCTACTGGTGCAGTTGTGCTTCGGACATCCACTGCCCGACGATGATTTGAGTGTTGATTTGGTTGGAAACTCGTTGCCCTCGGTCGAGCGACTGATCGATTGATTCGAATGCTTCAAGCACTTTGGCATGCTGGCAACGGGCATGAATCCGTAGTTGGCCATTGCGGGTAAATTTTCCGTGCTCTTGTGGTGTGAAATCAGATCGAATTCGACTGTTTTTTCGTGCGAACATTTCTGCTGCTGCAAATGGTATAAAACGATGCGGCGTTAGTAAAGTATGATTAATTTGCAAAAAGCTCAAAAGACACCTACTCTCGATGAATTGTACTTCATAATACTGTCCAGACGCCCACTGGACGGTGTGGCACTTTCGAACGACGAGCCAACGCGGCTGATTGTGGAGTGTTTTGGTGTCGATTGTCTCGAGTTTGGATTGGAGCCGCGCAACGAGAAGATCGGCGCCCGGCTGCGTCGCATCTCGGAAAGCTGCGTCAGGAAGTGTACTATCATGTGCGAGGATTCCGTTTTGCCCGAACCACATTCACCTGCCATTATGATGCACTGGTCTTCGTTGTAGTTCAGCAGAAACTGGTGAGCCGAATTTGCCAATGCAAATCTGCATACGGGAAAGGAAATTAACTTGCCTGTGGCAACAAAGCGACTACTGTTTCGTCCACTTACATGTGAGGTGGTAGTTGGAAAAGGCTTTTCGTAGCATATTTCCGCACCTGATCCGGATTGTAGATTTGAAGTGGTTTATAAGGGTTCAGGGCGACTAGGAACGTTCCAATATAGGTCTGCGAAGAACGGGTAAAAGGATTAAATTAACACCACTCCTGGCGGGTATTGGCCGATGTCGTGTTACGCACATAGATCAAATCCCGTTTGTAGCGCTGGTGAAGGTTATTGATGAAGCTCTCCTCGGAAAGGTTCTCCAGCAGCACTGAATCCCAGCTCCCGATTTCCTGCTCCATGTTGGGCATTTTGTTCGTGTCCGTTGTTTTAGCACTTTTCCGCATTATTTACTGCTACGGCGACTGCAAACAACAGTTGTGTGTAGGTGCGTACGTATGTGCCTCGGTGCCACTTAACTACACCGTTTACCAGCAGCACTGCATCGCTCTGCTTTAACGCAGGGATGCACCGATGTCACCTCTAGCATTCACGGGCAACATCATCGCGCAGCAGGCCAAGGGCGCCGATTACATGATGCACATTAATTCATTTTCCATACCCCCTTTTTCGTAACACGAGCTGTCATAGGCGTTGCTTCCTGGCTATTTTTTTCCTCCGCAGCACTGTTCGCCTATTCACCAGCTCCCCTATTCTGGTGTGCTTTGATGCCTCAGCGCGAAGTAACTATTCAGAAATATTAACTCAAATCCACCGTTTGTTATGTTTGAGTAAAACATGGTAGCAGCGGACCAGCGTTTGTACAGCATGTCATCATAGTGTATCAGGTAGCAGCTTTTCACATTCGATTATCGCACTAGCAGAACAGTAAACTCCCAGTTTTTCCACCCCGGAAAGGAAACCCTTCGTAAAACAATAACACAATACACGTTACACGGTTACACATTAATATGTAAGTTGGCAACTTTGGCGAAGGCAATTTTACATTCTGCACACCCCGAACGCAGAATGAAAGAAAGGAAAAACCGAGCAGCGAGTTGGAAAACCCTCACGGTTCAACTTTTTTCTTCTTCTCCTACTGCTTGCGCTGCTATGCATCGGAAATTTTCCTCCCCACTATTTTGACACTTTCCCGATAGGCCAGCAGATAAGCGTGCAGTACTAGATCGCTCTGATAAGCGCAATGGACGGGATCTGAGAAAAAAGGTTTTAAATAAACTGCAACTATGGCACAGTTAGTGATAAATAGTCTATAACCATTTTAAAGAAGTTTTAATCATTTTCAACATGGAAAATACGAAGAAAATGGCAAAACAAATCATAAAATAACTGACAACCTGTATCGTTGGTGCACAGCTTTTATTTAACTACCTTGACAGCGGCAAATGTCATAACAAACAGCGCTAACACAAGGAAAAACGTAACAAATAAAAAGTCCTTCACAATGCTGTCCAGAATGAATTTGGTAAGTAAAACTGTATTTAATGATTAATATGTGAATGAAGTGCATTAAGGATCGTTTGCTACAGATTTCCAGACTTCCCGGAGCCATACGATGCGTACACACAACGGCAATTGCGGCCAAATCGCAGTCCGGCCGGTACAAGATAACACCCAAAGGGGATCGTCCGCTTACGTACGAAATGGCAAACCCCCCGCACCAGATAGCGCACCGCAAGGCATGGAACTCGTGGAACACATGTGAGTTGATTAATTTTCAAAACGATTTCGAGAACTTTGCGTTAATCGTTCACCATTCGAAACCCTTCAACAGCTAATCTGGAAGGCGAGTTGCGTCCGTCACAAACCATGTTAGAAGATGATTTCGTACGCCGCTTCATGGCCGGCACCTGGCACGGTATGGTACTGTCGGAGGTGATTATTAAGCGGCAACATAATCATGTGCGCATTGCGGCCATCATTAGTCGATCGATTCCGGCCCGGAAGATGTACTTTCTCATTGGGTACTGCGAAGAGCTGCTGGGCTACTGGCTGCAGTGTCCGGTTACGCTTGAGTTACAAACGACCGACGATAAAAAGGATGTTATCTTTAAGTATATTTAACTGTTCACTGCCTTGATCGTGCGCGTGGTAGCTTGTAGAATAAAATAAATTGTATAAAAAAGAAGACACATACTAGTAAATTTTTACTTCATTCATTTATTATTCTTTTTTGTCTGTCGTTCGACTTGCTTCACTTCCTCTCCGGGAGTTTGTGTTAATCTTTTTTTTCTCGATTGGGTCGTTCGTCAACTTTCGCATTCACTTTTCTATCCCATTTTTGTTTTGCCTTTTTCTTTACTTTTCATAGCTGACCGTTCCGTGTTCAGTCATGAGACGCGCCGGATGTTACTCGCACGTAAATAGACAATGTACATTTAACTTAATATAGTGTACATGGGTGGAAAATAGTGCAACTGCACCGTCCCATTGTTACACTGCATGATCAAATGAGATGTGGGGATGTTGTTAAAAATATGCTAATTCATAAACTATCATCGGTTTGGTAATTGGCTTACATTCCCGAAACGGAAAGAGCACCGTATTGCGTTTTGTTGAAACAAGGTCAGCAGGAATTTAAGCCAATTTTAAGAGAGTACTCCATCTTGTAATCATAAAAATTGTACTGCTTTCGATGTAATACAGAGCCGAGTGTGGTCGATTTTTGTTTGTTTTTTGAAGTATAATTGAATTACGAGTTAAGAAAGCAAATTCGCGCGCATTATCTATAACCGAGGCATTGCACTGTGTCTTTCGACCGCCCAACGTATGCGATCACCGCATGAGTTACAAAGATTGCACAGACGATGTTAAGAAGGAAGTGTTCTGTTGTGTGCGTTTGATATCACATGCTCAGCTGCACCCTACGAGAGACGCGACGCTTGATTCCTAGTGCAGTGTTGCATGTAAACAAAATTTTACTGTAACATGATCTAGAGAGGATGATGATGTTGGTAGTGAATGGTAGTTGTGGTGGTTGTCGTACAAAATAGTCTGTGCCGATTTACGCAGCTTCACGCACGGCTTCACGTTTATAATTGAAACGTGATTTTAAAATCTCATCCCACCGTTTCTCATTGTCATGAGGAGCAAATTTAAAGCGTCGTTTGTTTATCAACTTTGTTCCATACAATCGTGTTTGCAGCTTGATTACTTATTCATTGTTTTGCGATGCTCGGTGTGTTCGTGTTTGTCGGCAGCATCCGTTTCATGTCCGTTGCCTGTCGTGTTCGCGAGCTTAAAGTTGTACAAATGCGAATCAGAATACAGGTACGATGGGGCGTGTTCCTCTCCAGTCTCAACGATTTTAATTTTTACTCACTTTACGGACACGTACGCTAACATTTTGTAAAGTATTACGTTGTTAATGGTTTACCGAGTTGTTCTTTAGCGAGCTTTAACGATTGCCTTGTTAGTATGGAGCTCTTAAACCTTAAGTGTCCTCTGATAAATAGTATCCGAACCTCACTATAATTCGAGCATGGATTTTGATATTAGCTAAACAAAACGATATTTGAAGTATGTAATTGCATTTTAAA
>JXXB01032007.1:0-19173 GCA_000956275.1 Anopheles koliensis | reverse complement strand
TCTCTTTCTCTCTCTCTGTTTCTCTCTTCCCCGGTCTAAACCCATTGCAGTTCTTTGCTCTACCCAGCTCCTTCTTGCTTTCCAGCTAAACTCATTCTACGAAGTCGAAAGTGTGTGAAAAACAGATCTCAAGAATTATTCAGATCGTCATTACTCCTTCGACGTGTTTTTTCCCATTTTAGTACGCAATTTTATTAGAATAAATGTATAAATAGCGGCACAGAGGCGATATATGTGTATAATGCATTTTGCGTTAGATCCCGTTGCATAGCAGCATTATGCTCTTGTCGTACACTCATTTCATGGTTTGTGTCTCGGAGCAACCGACGCACATCAAAGTAACACGCGCTACCAGGACATATGTGTGTGTGTGTTTTGCTTTAATGCGTTTCATTCCGCGGCACCTCGTACAGTAAACTTTCGTTCTTTTAGTTTATCTTTTGATTCCACAGCAGCAGTCACCGCCATTATCATGTTAGTTAGTGCATCCAACACTTGGGGATGCTCTTTCCATGCTCTTTGTAAATGAAAGTAAGCATTCACTCCCCAAACAACCCGCGGTTCTATTCAAAGCAGTACCATTTCGTACGTGGAAGTAAAAGTGCAGTTTATTCAATTCCATCCATCTCTTGCTTTTTCTCCAAGTATGTCTCTTAACAGCAGCAGATCTTTTTGGGCCATTTCGATAACAAAAATTTCACTGATTCATCAGCTCCCAACGAAGCCGGGGAGTGTGTTAAACCACTCTCATACTGGGCAAGCTATTCAGCTTGTTTTGTGTTAGAAATAAATGTTTTGCGCACTGTTTGCGAGTAGCACACGTACACGTGGAAAGCTTATCTCAACGTCATTGCCCTATACACGATTGATCTTGTATAGATACGCATATACACGTAGTTATATACGTTTTTGTTTCTGCAGCTATGTTTATGTAGTGAGAAAAGGAATTGGGTATTGAGAGTGGGTAAATACTTGTGTGTCATTTAGATTTGTGTTTATTTTGCTTCTTGCTGTTTTTGTGTATTTTTTGCACTAGAGTTCTACTTCCTGTTAATATCGCTTTATGATTTTCCATCTTTAAGCCGCTTACCACACGTTTTCGTGAGATGCGCTCAGCGAAGACATATTTAAACGAGCCTCAAACATGCTTTTTATTACTTTATCATCTCATATCATTTCCATAAGTTCTGTTACCAGATCATACTAATTTGTTTTTCGTTTCCATTACAGTATGCAGTACACGTGCGAGCCACGCATGTTTCCATTTCTTATACGAGCGTTTTATGCACGGATCGACACATAAGAACCCATGTACGTCCGAGACTGGTTTATGATCGGTTTTTCTTGTTCTTGATTCGAGCACACTCATTTATGATTGAGGAATGAGTTTCACAACGTAGCTATTACAAGTGTTCCTTTATAGAACACGCCCGCTCGTATGCTCGTTTGCCGTGTGCGAGGCGAAATTAGACAATTACAAAAATAAACAACGTTGTGGTCTTGATTTTAGAGCAATCTCATCATCCGAGACATCGCAGATCTGCTACAAGTTGATGTTCGATATCTAACTATCTACCTGCTTCCAATGCGCCATATGTTAGTAGATATTTTTGAGTGTTATTGTTTATATATATATAGATAATGTTTCTGATTTTGTTTAGTTGGTTCTTGAGTTGTGCTAATGCTCGTTTTATTCTCATAGATAGAGTTCCCTATGGTGTTTCCACCAAAGTGACTGCTGTAACCGCATGATGTTAGGTGTCTTTTTTTACTTCATTTAGTGCGTTTACGTTGCATCAATCGAATTTGGTACATTCTACTATAGCACAATCGCAGAAACGAGGAAAAAACGACCACGAATTGGTTAAGAAATTAAAAAAAAAATTGCAATACGGGGATAAACATTTCGCAACGGTATGGCATGGCGGCTACTTCTGATGCGTTAGCTCCGTACACGTGCATCATGCAAACGCCTCCTCTCGTCGTCTACACCACGCACGTCCGTTTCGCATTATTTTTTCTATGCCGCTTGCGATCATTTGAAGAAGCTACTGCTGTCTACACTTAGCCGGAAGAAGCCGTGACGTCGGACTTCTGAGCCAGGGCTGCCTTGTTCTGACGAACCAGCTCAGCACGTCGTTCCTGAAAAGGAAAAACAAAACAATGATACAATCAAAAAGTAACTCAATGTAAAGGTGAACGAAACATTCAATGTATTCATGTGTTATGAGTTCGTTCCTGTGCAAACTTCTAAATTGTGTTTGCAATGCTGCGAAAATCGACTAACACTCTTTTTGTAATCCACGCACAATCCAAGTAAACGCTATAAAGCCAACAATAACGAAAAATGGTTATGGCAGAGTGAAACAAAAAACATATGCATTTCAGATTTTAAATACTGTCCTGTGTTCCTGTAAAGACTGTCCTGTGTTTTGTGTTCTACAATATCTTTTATTAAAGTTATCGGCTAAAACAGGTTTGCAGATAGCTAATATAATAACTTAGAGCATTTAGATTTTAGCTTTTCAAAAAGTGAAAAATTTTCATACTTCTGCTATTTTATCAACTCATAATTTTCAACAGCGTGAGTGTATTAAGTTATTGTACAATGCTTTGAATAATTACTTTTGTTGTTCTGGTAATGGTTCTACATTAAACAAAAATCCTGTTTTTTCTAAAATTAACATTTTAAACTATTTAATGATTAATAAAAGCCTAAGTAGTTATTGTTGTTGAAATCCCAATATATCAGAAATAATGTTCTATAGTTTCTATAGTAATATTTAATCCAATTTATCTTTTTTTATGAAGATCAACTATGTTAAGAAACAGAGAACATAGAAAATTCAAAAGCATAAAGATCACACACATACAATAAAGTATGGTCATTGTGCATAAAAAAATGAAACTATGTTCACACTTTAAATCGCAAATAGCCAATGGCTTAGCTCAACATGATCAAACGATGGAAGGATAAATAATGAAAACTACAGTCATAAGCAGGATCTATTGTTTCACAAACAAAGCAAATGCCATAGCTCCTTCAGGATGAATGTCGATATACTTAAAAGGGTATTGTAATTAAAAATGGTTCAGGCGATTTTATCGTCTTCCTTAATTATTTTGGGATTATTTGGACGATATGCTTCCCTTGTTTTAATCAATTTACTTTACCGTCGAAGAATAGCCAAGCTGAGGAATTTGTGTTCAAATAAACAAACAAACTAATGCACATACAGGAAAGGAAAAACGTACAAACCCACCAAAGCTAAAACAAACGTAAACATTAAAAGAAACAGTAATCACAAATGAAGCGCGCGAGACCGTACGCCGTAAAGCAGGGAGAGCGAGAGAAAGTTTATAAAACTAAAAGAAACCTACGTGCTTGCGAATGTTTTCCAATTTCTTCTGGAGCTCCTTTTCGCGGTTTTGTTCGGCGGTGGACAGCTTGTTTTCGATGATACTCATCTTTTCGGTGGTCTTTAGTGCTTCAATCTGGTCGATGGTGGCGCGTACTTCGTTCAACTTGTCGGTGTTCTGTGGGTGTGTGCGTGCGCAGTGTGTGACGGACGAGTAGTGATAGATGTGACATAGGGAAGGAGAGATAGATTGTATGTAAGTGTGGATGATAGAGAGAACGAAGAACGAGAATTGATGAGTGTGATGAAAAATGGCAAAACATTATTTAAACGCAACGCATCAAATCCCGGATTATCCATCCAATAGCGATAAAAACACAATGGAAAAGCGAATAATAGAAGAAGTTCGTTGGATTAATTACATCCAAGCGAGACGGCACGGAATGAAAGAAGGAAGTGTGTCCGTATTGATTATTGTCCGAAAATCATCGGAACATCCCCCGTCACACCCGCGGCGTTCGGTGATGTTTGCACAAAAGGATAAATTTAATTATGGTGCACCAAAATAGAAACGTGACCCAATGGAATGTGTCCCCGAATCAAGCAAACACAGCGGATACGCGGTATCAAGGGGAATACCGTATTTCGTGGTTGCCGATGCGTGATGAGATGATGATGTTGGGGCGCAAGAACAAATGGTAGTGCAAATAAACCCAGCACATCCAAATTCCAGCGTGAAAAGCGAGACATTCACACATCGATTGGGACAACATACAACAATTGATCACAACAACAGTAAACACGCACACCACACATACCAAATAGGCGGATAATGCAGAGGAGCAGCAACGGGAAAGATATAGCGAACAAAAAGTGAAACATAAACACAAACGGATGACACGTTCACAGGTATATTGTGCAGGAAAAAGTGGACGATTCGCACCAACCATCCGAATAAATATTAATTTATCCGACGAACCACCAGAAAGAGCGAATCGTAATCGTGTTCCATTCATTAAGTCCGGTGATAACGTTACCACCACCGTGTAGCATCATCATGCAAAATTGATACCCAATAATGAGGACGATGATATTGTTGGTTCGATGATGATTAATGATCGTGTGAAGGAGATGTGTATCATATGGTACATGTCGGAGGCCGGAATCGTGATTTGTTTTCAACAAGTACATCAGTGCATTGGATCGTGTGTATAAGTGTGTGTCGTCATCGTGAAAGTAAAAAGCGATGAATATGGTGAAGATGATACATGAAAGTGAAAGAAAAACGGAACAAAAAACAAGACAATCGTAAATGAAATGAAACAAATTTTACAAACATCCACATAGTGTACAAAACAGAAAAAAATCAAACTTAACGTAGACAAACCAACCAACCATGTGTAAGAAATGCTACAAAGGCAAGTACAAGGGTGCGGAAGATCAAATTTGATTGCGCGTATTCAGAAACGCAGTATAAATTGTATTTTAAAAACACCTAGCTTTTGTTTGATTGATTTGTAAGGATATGTAAACTAAACAAAATCGATTCTATCGGTTTCCCTCACAACCACGGCAAAGTACGATACGTACATGTTCCTTTAGCCGATCCAGAATTTTCTTGATGTTATCGTCACGAAGCGTGGCAGCATTTCGCAGCTTGTCTTCGAGATGCTTCTGCAGTTCCTCGACCTTCTGCTGCTCCAGACTCTGTCGTGTCTTTTCGATATCAGCCGCATGCATCTATAATTGACACACATTAATAAAAGCGTTAACGTGATTGCAGCAATCTTAATAAGCGATCTGTACTGGTTGATCATCGTCTTCGTGCTTGTGCAAACGATAATAGCATAAACACGTGCACCTTGGGAGCGCCCGTACCTTTAGCTTTTCCTTAATTTCCGATAGCTGTTGTTCTCGCTTTTCCTCATACTGTTCCATCTTGGTATGCAGCACCTCCTTGGCGTGTGTCTTAAACTCCTTGTCGAGCTCGTCCTTCTTGCGGGACGCCTCTTCAATCTTGGCCATCTTGGCCGACCAATCCGCCATCTTCTTTGCCTCCAGCGACAGCCGACGCTCTTCAGCCGCCTTCAGCTTTTCCTCGATTTCCTCGGCGGACACGTTCTTGCCCTGGGTAGGTGGCAGCTTCGGCAACGCCACGTTACCGGCCGGTTCGGCCAGGATCACCTCGTAGCACAGGCCTCCCTTAGACTTTTCCTGGCAGCGGATTTCGGTAGCTGTAATGAAGCAATACGAGAAATGTGACATGTCCGTTAAATCGCGCAGGGAAGATAATATTTGATTAAGGAATGATATTCTCGTTTGCAAGATGACTGACTGCCATGCCTGTGCCAAAGGACGATATATCGAGCGCTTATGATCGTTTCTCTTTATTGTATTAACAAAATAATGTTCCAATCTGCCGAAGTTATTCTATACCACGACTTTGTTGCCATAAAGTTATTTTATTTTCATTTTGAATGCTTACATCTAACACTTGCAAGTCAGCATTTTAACGTCACCATTCTTATACTTAAGCGGTACCATCTGTACTTTATAATTTCGTTTTATCCCCTCTGCAAAACCGACTTGGATCAAGCGGTAAACCATATGCAAAACCTTCCTGGAGGTCGCGCTGGGTACTAATCCTTAACATGAGAATAAGAATTACGCATAAGACTACCAAACCAAAGACCAAGGAATAACGTAAATTGAGAAGGTTAGTTGGTTTTTATTGTACATTTTGTGGTTTTCGCTTATGGAAATCCAACCCATAACCATAAAAACAAGTTGCTTCTCTAACGTGTTTCAAGATAAAATTAATCCTCTTTTCGCCCCGAACTCCGTCCCTACCACGCTCTTTCCTTTAAAAATCAACGTTGATAAGCAAATTCGTTTTACTGGATCATTTTTCGCTGTCAATGAAATCCTTCAAATGATGAAAAACCCCGTATCAAAACCCCTCCGCAAAACGAAAAAAAAACGATCACAAAGCTCATGTCTGCCAGGCTGAAATTCGATACCTCACCCCTGGTGCCAATTTCGGCCGGTGAGACAAGTAATTTCGTGGCTAGCTTCTCTTATTTCTATGTCGAATACGGAAATACCGGTGAGAATTATGCGTACGGCTATAAACGCATCAGAAATTGGTGTTCCGCGGTTACTCGTTACCACAATTAATGATCAAAATTAAGTTATGAGAAATTAGATCCTTACTGCATAAAATGCACAATTTTTAAATTGAATAAAAAATAAATAAAAAATTATGAATTAAAATAAAAACTGTGTCAGTGAAAACCGTAAAAAGTCTGCCCGTAAAGTTCTCTAGCTCAGTTTACATACTAAACAGAAAATTACTATCAACAAATGTGAAACATTGGAGGTCTGTATTGTTTGCTCTTCTGTGATTAAATACTCATCGCATCCCATAGCACAACGCTCTGTCAAAGGGCATATAATACACAGACGTTATACACAGGATGAAAACGTATCGATTTTCTGCAGCTCCACATCATCTCCTTGCCTCACTGTCGCAATAACGAGCACTGTAATATGTTTGGCTGACACTCTTTTTTTCCTCCCACGGAAGTTCCATTCTGACTGTCTAGGCTGAGCTGATTGAGCTTCTCCAAGACGTGCCGTATCCGTGGAGGGACGCACACAACAGCAGGGACAAAGCGATACGCGTAATCGAATACAGACGGCGTGACACGAAGGCAGCTACGAAACGGTAATGGACACGCAGCATCTTGGCGTGTATGTCTGCTTCGCTTGGAAGCGCAGATTGCTTTTTGGTATCAAGCAGAGGAGGCGCATTAGGGTGCGACATATGCGACCATCGTAATATAGAACACCATCGTAACGCACCACCTCCTTCACCCTCAGCTATGCAGTGCTTTTGGAGAAGTATGGATTGTTTACCGGTAATAAAAAGGAATATCGAAGCCCAATGCAAACGATGAGCAGGTTTTGCAGTTAACCAATAGCTTTTGGAGAACGGAGACACAAAGTGACGCCGTATATATAATAATAATATTAATACAACATTACAGTAAACCCCACAATGTTTGATCTCGAATTTCTCACTCCGGTTGCCAGCAAACAAACAAACAAATAGTTCTAATAAAATATCAACTACTAAACTACTAAACAGGGTAATGTGATTATAGGTATTTTAACATTTCATTTTTTAACGACTTTGATATTTTGAAACTATAGATTATCTAAATTATTGGACTATATTGTTTCGAATATGTTCAAATGAAGGTAACAAACACACTGAAGTAACAGCTATAACACACGCCTTTATGCCTACACATAAGGCATGGGTTAGAAATAAATCCGTGGGATATTTTTCAACTAAATGTCAACAATTTTGCGAATAGAGTAAAATTAAATAAGAAATTCTCACAGATTCAATTAATGCAATTTCATTAATCTCAATAAATATCATGTTAACTTATTTCACGAATTTCATTACATCTCCGTAAAACCGAATCACTAAAACTTTTATCAAGCAGGAACGTCGAAATGAATTAATGAGTAAGTTCAATTCGGGCAAAATGTGTATCCCTCCCATGGATGATACAAACGATTAAACCAAACCGAGCGGACGTCCCATCATGTGATTTAATTCATTCGAATCATAAGCGATTCGCAAGCATCAATCAATGTCACTGCAAACATTATTTATCGTTTGCAAACCAACCCATCTATCCAAACCACCCTCGCACGCGCAATAATTTTATTCGTTCGTTGCTTTTTATACTCCTTCACCTCTCCCCTTCCGCTCTCATTCTCCTTCCCAACGATGTGACAACCTATGCGCTTGCTGTAGCTAATTTCCCAAACGCAATGGAAAATACACATACATACAGAGCGCAAAAACCGAATTGTTGATTGATTTCGTTTTAAATCCTGCTATAACAGACCAGTGACTCGTATCGCAAACAGCAATCACCCTGCATTAAGGCACAAAATGCAACTAATTTCAAAAGCGCTGAAAGTAATTAACTTAAGCTTAACGATTGTTACTTGGGCAGAAAACCAGCAGACTCCACTGCTTTATTTATGCTCTCAATGTCGGTCTTCTAAATGTGCACTGTGTCGAGAAGCAATTCAATGCAGACTTTGAGAGCGTACAAAGTGGTGAAGTGGGAGGTTAGCAATTAAATCCACTGGAAATCACTGGGTGGGTGTAGAAAAAATGCCCTTGCAGCAGACTACTGCTGCTAACGTATCCGAGTTTAGACACCCCGAGGCGCTCACCGAATCGAGACACTGGCAACGCCGCATAATAGCATCTGCTTTCCGGGATTTTTCTATCCGTGATACGCTCGTTCAGGTACAGCGTTCATAAAAATCACTAGAATCGTCGGTCCGTCTGGCTTCAGTACACGAGCCTAGAAATTTGTATGCGCGCGCTCTCACCAATACTAAAACAAAACAAATACGCCCCCAGTAAAACCCGAAGCAATGGTCTTTTCATTAAATAATAAAATCCCCATCCGCACACTTGGGTTGGAGCAGGAAGGATGGACGATGATTTCCTGTTGTGGCCCACCGTTTCGAACGCATAACAACCATCTTCTCTTGTTCTTGTGCTTTTGAGTCGACGCGACGGGATCTTCTTGTTCACTGGAAAAAAAAGATATTTTTAAGAGTTTTGCTTTCCCAAAAAAGCATCAGGATATGTCTGAGCAGGAAACGAAACCCAATGAACCCAGAAACGAAAGCACCCGCACCAAGCTATAGTTCCCTCCCTGCTTCACTGTGCAAAGAGTAGGCCGTTCCAAGCAGCTCACAAGGTGGTGGATCGTGTTGTTTTGATAGGGTATATTTAAATTCCAACAGAAATGCCAACTTTACATCTAAAAGACAGTCAAAACCAACGCGTTGTACATTCCACACCAACAGGAACCACTGTTAAATTTGTGCAAATCGTAGTAACTCACAGCAGGGTGCAACAGTTTTATGTTTACAGACGTTAGCCTGTGGTACTGCGCTGCTACTATATTAACGTAGGCCTCTCTCCTCAGGTCAAATTTTCAAGTGGTGGTTAGATGTGCGAAATGGTGTCCTACAATAAATACCCGGTAAGGTGATCCAAAACATACTGTGTCTCGAGCGATAGATACCATTTGTTATAGTATTTAAGTGCCGGGTGTACGGTTTTGCAGCAAGAGTTCATCGACGGGAGCATAAAATCAAAATCAAAATTCACAAAAGACAACCAAACCAATGGTTTGTTCTTTTTCTGTTCGTAGCACCAGAAAAAAGCAGTCCTAAACTTATAGACAAACCCTGGTTCATTACAGGGTCCAAATAATTCAGAAGTAAAAAGGAGCTTACTGTTTTTTCGTTCTTGTATGAAATCCTCCCTTCGTCCTCAGCAGATTGTCGTAAAATAAATTTATATATAAATTGTGGTTCCTTTTTCTACCTTCATCACGGTTTTAAAGCTAATTTTGGGTTAATTCTTTTTTGATTGATAAATATTAAAATCAAACAGAAGGAGCAATATGAAAAGAAATCGTTAAAGTTCATTGCACTAAATTCTCCCAATTATAATAGTCTCCAATCTCGTTTCCTAAAAATTGTACTATTTACAAATCATTCTGAGTCACCGTTGGTTAAATCATGCATCATTTACAAATACAGGTCAAGGATCATGCGGATGGCAAAAGGAAAATCGTAAAGAAAATGATGTCACTTTGTTTAATTAGTGTTTTCATCCAAATTTTAGCACGCTCTAAAACTTTGTCTTTACGCCTTTTACGGTGTTTGAAGCTTTCTCATTCCCTCGCTTCTCTACCACAACAAGATACCAACGGGTCAGGATGTTGACATTTCTTATCAAACACACTCATCTTTACGGAGCCCCTTCTTTCGCATGAACCAACCAGGCTGAAACACCGGGCGGCAGCCACCGTCGCCGAATGGAGTTGACGAGAGGCATTTCAATTTCTTCATTAGCCAGAGCCAACAACAAAATTAAACGAAGGATGCGCGTCTCGAAAAGTTACCCTAAAATATAGGTTGGTGGTGTCTGTTTCGCACCTTCACGCGCCTTTACACACGCACCTAAAACAATTCTCAGTCTCTTCTCAGCCAATTCTCAGCTACGCATACCGCATTATCCGATTACAGCAGCTTCTCCTTATTCCCGTTTTCTGTACCTTCTGTACCTTAAAAAGCCGTTCTCACCCCCTGAGAACAACAAGAGTAAGTCATAAATTTTATGTATTTTCTGCGTCAGGAAAGTACTACCCAACGCCATCAGGACGACACAACGAGAACGAGGAAAGTTAAAGGTTCCTAAAACTCCCATCCAAAACTCTCTAAGTAATGATTATTAGGTAATGCTAGCGCACCCAAACACAATTGTAAACTGAAAAATTATTCGCTTCTTGCTTTATTCAAAGCGGTTAATTTTGTCCAAAACCGAAACGAACGCAAGTCAGGTACCACATTAATTTCTACACAAAATCGGTTCCTTAAATTCTGGCTGGGATGTTTTGCGGTCACGCTACATTGCCTTAATGAGTCGTTTTCGGTGACAAGCGTTCCAGGACAATAAGTATCAATTAATCAGTACCCGCGATGAAAATAGGAAGCGACAACGGTAGTGATGTATTGAAGAAGTGTTATATTTTTAAATGTTACTTTTCCGGCAATCATCATTCACGTTCTAGGAAAATAAATAAGTAGATAAGTTTCTATAAAATCCTTTGTTACAATCAAAAGCCCAAAAAATGCTAACATTTGAGGATGTTTTTTATCCAAATTATTATCAAACAATATAATTGAAAAACTTGGTTAAACTTTCGGTTCTGAATTTATATTTTTTTCTGTTCTGAATTTAAAATTTTAGAAAGTTTAATCGCCATATCGAAGCAACACGAAGCTATAATTCAAACGCCTCTCATTTCATATCCAAACAGCTATAAGAATAGGACGCCTTGGCCAAGCACGCTATAAGTCGGACTGCGTAGGCTTTGGGGTTCACGCCCTATCGTAAAGATTATGTTTATTTGTTTTTGTATCACTTGTTCGAGTTCTTCCGGGTAACACTTTCCGGATTATGTCTTGGTTTCCTGACACGAAAATTTCCCTAAGGAAAATTTCTGCTTCCAGAGTTGTTTACCAAAGCTGGAGGGAGGAATAGTTAACGATCTCTGCTGTTGTCTTCGACAGTGTTACAAATATCCTATCTAATCTACGACAACAACCAGCCAGTGAAATCGCACTAGAAAATCGTTCGATACGAAACACACATTTGATATCATTAGGCAAGGGTGGATGCCTTTGGCAAGGAGGGTCCTGTTTCCATCCCTGGGCAGTCGACGACAACAATCCCATCATTTGGAACGAAGAAACCAAAAAGGTTACCGATCACTGAAACTTCGAACTTTCGCTCGTCTGACGCACGGAGAAGACAGGCCCCTTACTTAATTTGATTTTGTATTTTTTTGTATTTTCAATTATGTTTTGTTATCGGCTAAATTTATAAGTCAAATATAATTGAAAGTTAGAGAAATTTTCCATTATTCTTCGTTCCACTAAATTTCCACATAACATAATGCTATAGATACAAGCACGCATTGTTCTATTTTCCAAACATCTCCAAAGTTGAATAAACTTTTTCCAAACAAACAAACGCTCAAATGATTTGGCATTTGTACGCATTTTTGTGTCAAAATCTACTTACCTCCTATAGTAAATTCTCAGCACACAAAAAAGTTTCCACAAAATGTTCAACAGGCGCTCTGTCGCTATATGTCCAATTGTCAGAGAAATGTGGAAAGTGGAAGAAATGTAGGGAAAAGCATCCTTGCTTGTCCATTGCATCCCGAGAATACCCTATGCGACGGGATGCGACGCATCTCGGGAATATCCTTCCTAACAAATTTTCATATAAATTAAATAAAGCTTCGCGTCACCCATACGAAATGAGCTACACTCCATCGTGTCATCTGATTAAAGCGACCGACGAACGAGAATAAAGCCAGCTAATAAATTAACGAATGCCTTCAAAGATATCTTCGTTGATACTGCTAGGCTGGTATCGATGGGCAATGTCGGTTTGACGTCTCGTAAATCTTGGTGGCACGTAACCTTTTACTTGTGCTTATGGCGCTTGAATTCTAAACGGACACATGATGATGATGTCGCATCCATTTGCTATGGTAAGGGATTTGAATGAAATGAAGATATCTTCAATATGTAACTAAAAGAAACAAAACGCATTCATAGTAGGCTTGATTATTGGCGATTAATACAACGATGTTTTAGTCTTTAATATCTGAATTAATTTTGAATATCTGAAAGCATTCGAACGCAAGCATTCATTCCCATACTAACATGAGGTTTGAACACAATAACCGAAGATTTCTCCACAATCCATTTCTCCATTTACCACAATCCAACATTTACCCTATTGCTCGAAGTTGATTTGACTGTGTCTAGAAATGTGTCGCTTCCTCCATTGTTCTCGTGTCCCGAGGGCCGGAGCTCACGGATTCGGTGTAATTTTCACACCCGCATCAACTGCCGACCCTTCCCTCCTACTAAACTGTACAAAATTAAATTACTTCTTAAGCTCTAATCCGCCCGTTTCCCTTTTCGTCACTTTTGTTGATGGAGGTAAATTTTGCACGGAGCTGTGGGACGTAGTCTATTCTATCGATCTTAACCAGCTTTTAAAAGGATTAGTTTGGCATCTTGAAATCTTTTTAACAAGTTGTCAGCCGGTCCTATACACCCACCACTTTAAGATGATGAAAATCAATCAAAAACGTTGCGATTTGACTAATATTCGGTGGAATCATACCACAGTGGTACTCTGTTACCAAATGCTTTACAAGTAAAACAAAACTTTAAACAATAACATTTGTTAGGCGAATAGCAAAGCAATATTACACTCGAAGTATCCCGCCGTGACTGATCATGAAGTGGCGATTGCGGTAGATTGCCGCAGTATAATCCTTATTAACTCGCCTGTCACACAAATGACCTTTAGATGTTTATCAGAGCAGCAACGTCAAGCACGCTGTCACCTCATAAAGCTACCATCTTCTCCAAGCTAGATGATACTGGAGGCTAGTTGAATTGCGTATTCCTCTCTCCAATAGCAGACAAACCTAATCGGTATCCGGATTTGGGAAGGTCCTGCACCTCTAACGACGTTAAGGCCCATTTAATTCTAGACTTAGTGCCACACACCGTTTTCTCTTCGTTTGAGCCAAACTGCGCGAAAGTAGATGTCACAGGGTAAGCGAAAAAACAACCCCAAACAACAAGCTGCTCCACATTCTGGTTGCGTTGTAGTGCCGTAATCACATCATGAATGACCCCAACCCCACCAACGAGCCGGAGAGTATTGGGAGTTTGTATGGGGAAGGGAAGGGAGCTGAAAGGGACAGACTGACAGTTTGATAAAGGACACTTGAATAGCAGCAGCGTTGAATGCGACACGACTGCTGTTGAGCCGAAGCATTTATCTTATACCTTCGCTTCCAAGCAGTGGCTACCGTGAACCGTTTTGTTCCACGACACTAATTTCCGTCTAATCAACGTTACCAGAAAGCCCAGCCAGAGAGTCAGACAATACTACGCAGTGAAGTCGAGGCCGATCTCGACTAACGTACATCCTCATCGTACGTCACGTAATGCGCCGCACAGCAGAGCGAATGACAAAAGTTTTGCCGAGTTGCACCCAAGGATGACAGCTTAAATATGGGAAAAGCAATATATTCAGTTTTAAAACAAAGCTACATCCATGGAAAGACGAAACATCCACATCCATTAGAAAAAATAAGTTTTAGTAATATGACTACTAATACTTTCCATGTACAATATCCATCTTTCCTTAATTTAGAAGTACGAATTAGCGGTTTTGCGATTGTATGCATTAAAAATGTGCGTTAGTCTAATTACACCGGAACAAGTGTAGTCTTCATGTAACTACACACACAAAACACACATCGTTCCATCATGAATTGCTCCCTTGTGTGATATTGTCGATTTATAGGGTCAGCCACAGCCGCCTCGTCGTGTCAAGTTAAATGATGCCATAAATTTACACCGACATTAAAATCACTTGACAAGGATTAAAAATTCAAATATAATCACTTTATTAAAATCTAACGGCGTGTGTTGCTTGTACATACCACAATAAACTGTTTATCATACGTAATAGATTGCTGGTGGCTATAATACCAGCGATGAAAACATTCACCGAAATCCCTCATGAATGAATTAATTAAATTGCATGGGATTTAATGGGCGAGTGGCACAGTCATTTTATTACTCAGCTTCTCATTCCAACTAACAAGAATTAGAATGAGAATGTCTGAACAGATTTTTTGTACCGAATCTACAATCATAGGCGATCTATAAACAAAAAGTAAAAACCAATAGCGCTAAGCAACACAAAAATAGTATTTATCACATTAATTGTCGAACATCAAAATTAGGAGGTATAGGGCTAGAACGAAGAAAAGGATTGTAACAGTTTTCCATATAAAAATGTACAAACCACCGTTTGGTACATGCACATTCGGTGTGAGGGAAAATGTAGGCGCAGCAAAACGATCGATAAAAACTATCAAACCCATCATCGACTTTTCCTACGACAGCAGAGCCAAACGAAGAAATACTCGGAGCAAGTACTCCGATCGATTTCCATCGAGATAAGTTCAACCGGACCACGACCAGGCGACTGACTGCCAGCAAAGCGAGCTCATTTTCCGTTTGCGTGACCAGACATATTGGCTAGACACATTTCTGGATGTTCTATTCTCGGCAGTACGAATACGAGCCGCGAACAGTTCGCTTACCAACGATGGATGGCTACCGGCGGTAACCGTTTGATGAACTGTGACTATTAAACTCACGACGCAGTAGTGTGGCGTCGGTTTGTCAAGTATTGTTGGAACCAAGCACATTATGTCAGAAAAATCTATTTTAAAAATTTAAAAGGTGTACAAATATAATTTTACAAACAACTCATGTGGAAGTTCACAATGTAGCGATATTCTGGTAACAAATATGAGCCTTTTATAGCACGCTAATAATAGCGGATCCACCCAAACAGTCTGCGGACTAACGTAAAAACCCATCGGAATTAGAATGAACAGCACAAAATGCAAAAAAACATGTTGATGATTCGATCAATAGCGATGATGATAACACACAGCTTATCCTTTTCTGCTTCATCTATAATAATGAGGAAAGAGGTTTTATGAAACATAATCCTTCAGTAATTATCATACACCTGGTATATACGCTTCCAAAAATAGAAAAACCATTTAAAATGGTTCAGTGAAATTGTACATATCTCACCACAGCAGGTATTTTGAAGCGAAATTTCGGATATAATCTGAAACCTGAAGTATATACTTACTTATGAACTTCACTTTCTTGGACGCTTTTGGTTGTTTGGTCCGAGTTTTGGTTGGCTTTTTTGTGGGAGCAGAACGTCGGTTGACTGTTTTGCATGTCAGGAAGGAAGTTAGTAAAATAAATAGCGTTAGTAACGAAATATGTTTGTTTAACGATGATCCGATTTGTAAAGAATGCTTGGCGAACACATGATGACACATGATAATCAAAATAAAAATATATAATGTCCGGAAATCATGAAAATTGCGAGGTCCAAGTCCATCAAAGTCATACAATACAATCATTTACTTATTGTCCTTTAGAGAGTAAACCAGCAAGCAACAAGCAACAGTGATCTTGTAGTAGTATCACAATACTGTCCCTTTTCGTTCGGTACAGTGATCAATAACCATTATATCCATTAGCGTAAAACTCTGCCGGGAAAAATAATTGGCTTAATATTTTACCCAATCCACACCATTGTCATTCGCCTTTTTGGCGTATTCTTCTGCTCTACAACCGGTAGTATAGTATGTTGAAATGAGTGCAACCATAAAGAGACACCTGAGATTTCTGGTTTCATTTTACACAACCAACAACATGCGACAGTGTTCCGGTACAACAGTTACGGATAGCAAAGACCCTTTGCTCGACAATTCTCAGAGCTTCATTGTCTCCCACACTTGCTCTCGTGGAGAATACCGCCACCAAGCCAGCCATTACCGACGGAACGTTAAAGTGTCCTGAAGGGAGAATGTCGTTCCAGCAGCAACAGCAGTGTCCCCAGCATTCAGGCCAGCTAATTCGATTTGACCATCATTTCTCCTTTGTGACAATTCCCGAGAATAGTTCGTTCATTAATTTCATTTTCTCTTCAACGCCACCAGCAACAGCGACATGGGGACAACAGAGCTTATCGATGCGATGTGAGCAAACCTCTGTGTGTCCATGTTCGCACTCCCGTAGGGAAAATGGAAAATTTAGCGTCGAAAGCTGTCCACAGACGGAGAGCGCCATATTAAATGCAGCACCGCTTCCTAAATTGCACACATCATCATCTGTTGGTCGATGGTAGGAAATTTGCCACCGTCACTACGCAACACCGTTCGGTTCGGTACGATAGAAGTCAAAGATTAGCGAACGATATGATGTGCGGTATGCCAGCGGAAAAAGCAAAATGGAATTTTTGCCATGATGCGTGATATGGATGATATGCAGCTTTGCATGCATGATGCACTCTCGTTCAGCTTTCACACAAATTATCTACAGAAACATTCAACTGCATCAGTCGCGTATCGGTGACATGCGAAAGAAGCTTTGTGGCATTCAAAGTCACAACTGGAAAGCCACACAATAGGCTAGCTAATCCTCTGTCATGTGCCTTGGATGAATACTATGTCTTCGTATACTATCAACAAACCCCCTACTTATATTCAACAAACTCTTTCTAAATATGTCGATCACACAAGTGTGTCAAAACTCATGGATTTTAGGTTTTTGCAGGATTATGACAATGTATTCAGATTCCTCTACCATAATGAAAACTCATTAGTTCAAACTGAAAGGAATAAACATGAACATTAAACAAAATTCAAAATATAGTCACTGCAGCTTCTAGCTAACCTTGACCAAATCAAAAATGAATCTCACATCAAAACCATCCGCAGTGGGAATGCATGAATATGTTGACCCCAACGGTGCCAAAAACTAGCGTATAGCTAAAGCATGCCGAACAATACTAATCTTCAGCGCAGGCAAAACCGCGAGCCACGCTCAACGTGTGTGTATCTAATAATAAAATCGCCTCAAAAATCTGCTGGACCAGCATCACAAGCAATCGCACACCGAGACTGTGTTGGTTTTCCACCACCATAATTATGTGCCGGAATCACAATAACCATCAGAAACGTAATGCCCTATATGCCTGCGCTTTCCGTTCGTTATTTCATTTTAACATAGCAGGTTTTAAGTGCCCACAAAACTTAGTGAAAATATGTACAGATTTTTTGTTTTATATTTCCGCTCATACCAACATACCTCCAAAATACAATCCTCATTATACAAGCTAATCAGCTATGGAGGAAGGGTATAGGCGCAGTTGTTTCATTTCCATACACCACCGATCAGTTCAAAACTAGAGTTGGAAAATCGATAGGCATAAAAAAACTAAAGCCATGGAACGCTCATTATGTTGGCTCGATCGTTGCATAAATTGTATAATTATCATAACAGAACAGCTTTATTTATTCAACGAAAACTGCTATTTTTACGAATTTCTCTTATACTATAGGTTTTGTATGGTTGGTATATATGATATTTAATGTTTCTTATATTATATGATATTTCTAATTGTACATGATGATCTAAAAATTTCAAGCAATTAGATAAACTATTTATTTTCAAAACTTCTCTACAGCTCTTTCAGATTTTTTGTCAAGTCCGAAGTAATTTTGGTAACTTTTTGATAACAAAACATTTCTACTACTTATAGCCGGCAGAAATGTTCGACTCACTCATACACGTAAACACGAAATAATCCACCCACACGTAGCCCACCGTCAACGTGGCCAAACCTTCCCCAGTTCCGGTGTTTGCCATTATCGACGTCGTCAGTTGACTTCTATGGCACCAAATCACGATAAGGCTCGACTGTCTTCAAGCCGAAGGATCTTGTGTGGTCTTCCATATGATATGGGTAATGTGAAAACGTTGGCCAACGAACGTTGCAGCAATCAGAGCCGACGCCCCTACATTTTTCCAACACACCCCATTGTAGAGCATGTTCTTGTCTGCCTTTCCTTTAAACCACACAACATCGTGTATCGACACACTTGCACAAACCGTAAGGTGTCCTTCAATTTTACGTTCAAAGACGTATCGTTCACAGACCAACACTAACACACACAAAAAAGAGCCCATGCGGAAAGGGAGTTAGCGTTAACGCACCCTCATCAAAAGATAGCGTTAAAGGCGATATCGAAGTGAAAGAAATCGCATGGGAGGGTATTTTGCAACGCCACATCGGAGGCAACAACTTGCTTTGATTCCGAACACCCGAGTTTGTCAACCCTCAATATTGTTCTTTGACGGTTAAATTAAATTCCCAATGCCACGATGGTATTAAAATGTGTATCGAGATATACGACTACTTTGGGGATTGTGATAACTTAACGCCATTTCTTAAGCCTTTCATATCCATCGAGGTATTTTAATTTTTAGCTTCAATGAAGACCAATAGTTATCGTCAAGTTATCAACATAACAGTTATCAACAAATTGATACAATAGATGAAACTTAAAGGTCAATAAAAGAAGCGTTTACCTATCACACTTACTAATAGAAACCAATAACATACGCTTTAACCAACAACCCATTTTGTGATTTTTTTTTATTTTTACTAACGTTTGATAACCGTTTTTCTAATATCAATTGC
>JXXB01031973.1:0-14323 GCA_000956275.1 Anopheles koliensis | reverse complement strand
GGTGGTGGTGGTGGTGGTGCAGGTGGAGCGGGTGGCGGAGGTGGTGGTAGTATGGGTGTACAAGGAGGTGCAGGATCAGCAGTGGGAGGAAGTGGCAATACCGGTAATAGCAGCCCGTACGTACAGCGGCGTGGCGGAAGCGACAAACAGCGCTTCTCAAACGTGTTTGAGTATCAGTTTAACAATTTCGATCTCAACTCGATACACGAGGATGCGACGAACGAAACCTAGCATATACTACATTTTTAGTTTTGTAATTTTTTATAAGTTTCACAGCTCCCGCTCCGGGGTCTCATTTGCCTCTTTTACACCATACATACTCTCTTCTTCACACCCACCACCGTCACACGATTCATTCACCCGTGCAGCCAATGTCACGCGTGTCGCAATCACTCTCTTTGCTTTCTTTCGCGTACAAATGTGCAATGATGTGTGGTGGTGCGATACCGAGAATTGCAATTCAACCGTTGCAGAGTGCAAAATTTTAAATATTGTATTCTTTGTTTTTGTTGCAGCTTTACAGTCTGTATGTGTATTTTTTTGTATTGTTTCTGTTTTAATACATATGATTTTGCATAAGTGCGATGGTTTTTCTTGTTATTTTGCAAAAATGATGTTTGTTTTTTGTGATAAGCCCGGTGAAGCAGATCTGGTGAACGCAAAAAAAAAAATTATATGTATTAGCATTTTTGTGCGTGTCTTACTGCGCTAGGGCTTAAATTCCAAATAATACGGGTACTCCTTAATTCGGGCATATAATAAAATAATAAATTGCCGGCCATATCGAGCATTTATTTAAAATATTTGGCGGATTTTTAAACAATTTTCCAATTGCATATATTTAATGGAATTTAAGAAAAAAAAACACAATTACGAAAGATGCGTCGTTCCAAAATTCGTGGAAGAGACGCATCGAAGAATTAGTTTTTGGCCAATGTAGTCGATTAAACACTTTAAATAGTGTAAGTAAATTAAATAATTAGATGTGTCCAAAGCTACAATTTAAAGTTTTTTGAAAACTGTGTTGCATTTGTATTTTTATCTTCGTCAACCCGCGCACTTTTTCACATTCACCAGATCTGTTTATGGTCCGGTTAAATTAAAAGCGAGAAAATTTCTTGCTAACTGCGCACTGTTTCTCCTTGACATAGATACAATAACAAAAAGTGTACAATTTAACTAATACATTCAATAACAAAAAGCGTGTAATTTAGTGAAACATTTTTTATGTTAAACCAATATATTCTTAACTTTTTACCTTCATTATGAAAGTAACGTTTTTACGCAGATTTCAAACAAGAACGAACAATTAGCAATATGATTTGCTATAGCACAGTTCTGTGCGAATAAAAACTTAGCTGCTATAGTGTATCATACCGAAACCCAAAATCATGTGTTTTCATAACACGCTCATAACCCTCGTTGGCATTTGGCAAGCTAAGCAAATAAGATGAAAAATTACAAAAATCCTAAAAATGTACTAATCGTTCGAGCGTTATGGCATTGTGTAAAAGTTGCGCTGATTTGCATATTTCGTGCTCGAAAAGTTGTTACATAAAGTTTCTTTTTACGACGAATAGATAACAATGATAGTGATTTTGAGAAGCGAATTGTAGCAAAAAGTTGGTAAAAGTCAAGTTTTGTTGAATTTGCTTGAGTTGTTGGCTTGTTAATGGTTTATTAATGCTAACCAATAAAATACGTTCCATTAGTCACGACACAATACACTTCGATTTGATTCGATTCGATTATTTGAAACAATATCATTTTTATTATTGTTCTAATAATTTTGCCTCTTTTAATTGTTTTTAAGGTTTCCTTTTTTGTCTAATTGCTTCGGTGCGGTATTCAACAATACAAGTACTAAATTCTGATTAGGTTCTCAATTTGAAAATCACATTACATGTTTATTATCTTAGTAGAAGCAACAAATTATAAATATTGTTATATGTTTGTGATACGCGTAAACCAAAGGTTTGCAAAGCCCGTTCAACGCTTCCAGAAGAAGTAATGTAACGAGCAAGTAATTAGAGCAAATAAAAAATCCTTCAAAAGGAGTATTAGGAGCAAATCAGTAAGGAAAAAACCCGACCATTGTTAAAAGATCTTCCAGATATGGATAGCATTGTTGTTGTTTCTTTTTTTAATTAATAAAACGGTTGTGTCGCGTCATTCAATGTGCAAAAGACGAGATCCAAATGAAACGGAAGAAATTTAAAAATAAAACAGTTTCGTCATAGCTATGAAACGGTTTTAGAAAGTAACGCATGAAACCAAACGAACAAAAGACCAACCAACTAATCTCATAATGCATAAACGCTACATTGAAATAGTCAACATAAACGGTAACATCGATTACAACATAACTAAACTTCGTTGTGAAAAACCTTGAAAACCTTGAACCTTGAAATTATATAACAAACTGCTGCTACATTTTACCTACTTCAATACACATACTACAATAACACACAGACAGCGTAACATCAGTTGATGATTCGTCTTCATTTGCTGCTAGGAGCTGAAATTCATTTCATTAGAGTGCAATTGGATGTACGGAGCCTATAGATTAGAAAAAAAAACTATTCAAATCAATTGTTTTCTCTACTTTTGTACGTCTCACTTTGTCACGAGCTAATTTTGCTAACCGATGCCGGTGGTTAGGAGAGGGTGGTGGTACGTGTTGCATTTTGGTGTCGGTGAGTGCCACGAGCTTTTTAACCAACTAAAACCAAAACGAGCCATTCTTCAAATAAAGGATGTTTTTCCTCCCCGCATTTGATTTTCATATTTTTATTTATCCAATCTTTCCGGCCGTTTACTTACTAGCTCCATTTTCTCTCTTTCTCGCCCCACTCTTTTTATAAGGATCGCTTTCTTTAGTATTTACTAATGTATTTCCAGTTTTGGTTTTGCAATGCTTTCCTTTCACATTCTATTTAGTCGGTCAGATTTTTCCATAGCTCACACTAAAAAAATAAAATGAGTAAAGCCAATAATTTCGAGTTATTCTAAAATGTATAAATTATAAGTAATAATTTCGAGAACATGAGTTTTATTTTGTTTAGCACATTTTAATTATCTTAGGTACGTTGAGTATCTCCCACAGTAAGCAAGTCATAAATGATAATAACGAATTTGTTTTAATACAAACGTATGTTAAACTAGCATTTATAATAACAATTTAGGATGTTTCAAGATAATCGATACAGTAAGCCATACTTAAACAGCAATACAAAATGTAATTCCACATCCTTTCATATCATGTAATTTATAAAATGCATCTTAAACAAACAAATACTTAAAAAAAGATCATTTAAAGGTATAATAATCCCAAATGCGCTGTTCTGCCCTTCTATCCCTGAACGTGTGTTATTTAATCTTATTATATTAGTTTGTGTGTTTCGTTCAACCGTTTTTGTTCTTTGTAGTTAGATTTAACATACAAACTAGTGTGGATTGAACGCTGCGTTAATCATGCAAGCCTGACATCCGGTATGAAAAGCCAAATACGGAAAGCTTTACTAACACATACATCGTGTAATGCGCTTTAATAAAACCGTTGTCTAAAGCAAAAACAACACTATTAATGCTTTTTTTAGCAGATGAATGTATGTTGCAGACGATTATTTACGATTAACACGCGGCACAAAATGATTAACTCAGCAAATGTATTTCAATGCTTGTTACATATTGTTTGTTACCCATACGTGCATGTGTTTCTTCTAAATTTATCTTATTTATCTTTATTGTGTTTCTTTACTGGCTTGTAACCTTTAAAATCCCTTTCCGACCAATTTAGTGATTTTGCACTATTGCTTGCATGTTTAATATCCAGCGTAAAATAATTATTACCCTATACAGATTTTTCATAGTTTTGATCACAATGGGGCTTTCTTAAAAAGAGTCAAAGCAATAGAATCCTCGTTACAGAACGCCTTATTAGCGCTGTGCGCATCGATTTATTTGTTTAGTGGTAATAATGCTTGACTGTGCCGTTGGGTATTATTCATGTTGTTGGTTGTGCTTCCTTTATTTGGTTAGGGATACTGTAAGCCAGTGGTTGCTACGTTTTTCCATTCCTTTTCACTAATTACTCACCCGTGCCTTATGTGTTTTCTTTCACTTCACGCAGATAAGTCAAACAGCGTGGCGCATCTGGTAGAGAACGAAGTACCCCTTTCGACTACGGGAAACGTCTCGATACTGTCCGGTGGCGGTGGTGTTGAGGATACCACGACCACCACCGTTCTGTTGGATGAGGATGGCATGGAGTTGGAGACGAGAGTGAAGGGTCCGGACGACGGCAGCAATCAGTTGACGGGCAGCTACACCAGTCTATTCCGCGATGCTTTAGCAGCACCTGGGCAGAACGGAGGCCCCAGCGGCTACCAGGGTAAGATGAACTACCACACGAGCATGATGATGAGCGACTGTGACAAAATTCAGAGCGCCGACGAAATTATCAACGTCAGCGAGCTGATGATGGTGTGCAGTGTGAGTGGTCACGAGAATGTGTACAGCAACGTACCGACGGCACAAATTTCTCCGTCCGGCTCGGCCGTCGGACTGCTGTCACCAAAGCGTGCCAGTCTCGGCAGCAGTAACGTATCGGCGGTAGTGGACGTCTCTACACCGATAGTTGGCAGTGGCCCCTCCGGGCATCAGCAACACGTGTACTCGAACATAACCGGGTCCGGTACCGTTCCATCCGTGCCCGACCTAGCCGCGATTCCTCATCCGGTGGCTAGTTCCTCCACCGCACAGACGCACCAGCAGCAGCCGCCGCCGCAGCAACAGAACCACCAGCTGCAGCAACAACAACAACTTCAACAACATCTTCACCATTCCGTAACGGGTAACGGAGGTGGTCCTCACAGTCACCATCATCACAGTCACCTCGCGATGGATGATCCAACCCAGCTGCTCAGTTCGTCGTTCATCAGCAACGATCTCGATCTGGATGATCCCGTACTGTCCAGCTCGTTTGCAACGGCGAAAAGTTTGAACGGAACAGTTAAAACTAGCAGTGGGTCGACGGGAGCCTCCTCACAGCAGCACCTAAAGCAATCCCAACCACCGATCATCAGTACGCTCGAAATGAAGAATGTCATTAAAACGCTTGATCCGAGCGTGATCATTCATCAAACGGCGGCAGTGAATGGGGGTGGAAGTTCGTCAACTGTTCCCAACAACAACACCCAGCCCAGCAGCACCACCAACGGCGAATCGCCGATGTTCATTTCGCCGAGTGCGAGTCGAATGCGTTTGCTACAGGAATCGACGATGATCGATACTGCGCTAGATCTCGACAGTTTAGACGGTTCCATCGGTAATCACTCGCAGTCCTGCTTGGTGAAGACGGCTATCGTGTGAAGGGAGGGAGAACTCAACTCGTTCCAAAGACACATTCCGATTCGAGTGACATCTGTTGGACACAGGCTCCACAGACACAGACTCCACCATTCTACCACCACCAACCATTAGATCTAGGTAGCCACGGGCAAAATATCGATGTACACGTGTAGCTAAAACGATCAGATGAGACGTGTGGTAGAATATGTGTGTTTCCTCATGAGCTGAGCAAGAGCGACGTGCATTTTCTTGAGGAGTATGTAAGTGCGAAAGCTTCGGAGCTAGGAGTAGGAAGGCGAATTCGAGTCATGATATAAAGCAACCATGAAATGCAACGTAAATGATAGAATTATTCATAAGATGGTCGAACTTTCGGTGGATTGCAATGCGATTAGTTTGAGTTTGAACTGACCACTTTAGGCGGCAACAATCGTTCATTTTATCGTTTGTTTCTCGGCGAAGTGGAATGTAAACAAATGAAGAATATTTATTAGACTGGCAAATGAAATGCAAATAATGCTATTTACAGTGATTGCTGATTGCATACTTGAGGGCGTTAAATTGATTCAACCAGCTATTTAGTGTGGAAAATACGTCACTTCTTATCAGGCTTTAAAGGCCATAAGGTATGATATCCGTCAGCCAATTAGTGCATTTGCCTGCGAGCAGTCACTCGTGACGTGAGACTAAACAAAAACTATTTTGTCTGTTTTGTAAATATTTCATGCGCTTGGTACAAATGCTTCCTGTGTCCAGTTGAAAAAAATGCGCTGGGTAGATTTTTTGTTGTTGTAAAAGTATTCTAATAGCTTAAACCGTCGCGCTTTCGTGTACTGCTTCTGTTATTGGTGTTGTTTTTTTCTGCAGATGCACTAATAAAATTAAAACTGTTGCCTGTGGTGAGTAAAGAGCGGAAAATGAGACAGGGGATCGAGAAAGAAGAAAAATGTCAAAGTCGAATCGAGTTAGTTAAGCAGCTGTACGGTGGTGTGTGAATCCTGTGAGATCCAATGCTGGCGTGTGATAGTATGACAACGATTCAATCGAAAGGAACGATACGGGAAATGCGTTTTTTTAAGTATCCCTACGCGTGGAGGACCTACGATGTATATTTTTGTCTGTTTAGTAAGTGAAGAAAATAATAGTGTTGCAGAGTGTATGAAGGCATAGTGGGCCGGGGGTAATGGAAACTGCAGCATACCCAACCTTCCCCTTGTCACTGCAAACAGGGAATGCAGCATTGTTGAACACATACCGACATTTAAGGAAACATACCACAATTGTTGAAACATAGACATGGAGAGTGAGACGAGACACGGTCGTGTCCAAAGGTTGGAGAATGCGAAGCGTTCATGCATGGACAGATGCGCAGATGATGTTTATCCATCGGAACAAAACAATTCATAATAAACAACTGTACAGGTACATTAATAACAACAACAGGGATCTTATTGTGTTTTTGGTTGGTAATGTTTATTTGTTGCATTTGTTTCCGGATAACTGGTTTATGCTCACGACACCCTAACATCACCTTCGAGAAGGACGCTTGCTGCGCTAGTGGTGAAATATGTTTTCTTTACAGCGGTCGCCTATGTGAATATTGAAGCACGCAAATTGACATTTTTCTGTGATAGCTTAATTCCCGATACAAAGCAATCACAGCAAACTTTGCTTTATTGTCGTCCTAGGTTTTTATTTCTTTAAACATCCTGTCGTACCTCGTGGTGCTGTCGTGCTTTGGTTGCTTTTACCCATTGTCGTCCTATTTCCGGTAATACTCCTATCTGCTGCAATAATTACACAAGTTCGTTTTATTTTTTTTACAATATTTTTTTTATCGTCGTTGCAAGAAGCTAACGATTAAATATCGATCGAGTTAAATACTTATCTAATATCTCGGTATTTTATCGTACATTTTTCGCCAATCTTACTAGGCAATGGCGCACGCACAGCAAAGCGCAACATCGACATCGAATTCTATTGCTAATAGTCTACTTTTCTTTGCAGCGTGAGCGCGTAAGAGCTGCGAGTGCAGTGAAAAGTGTAGTAGTGTATTTTTTTTTGTGTGATGTACTTAGTGCTAGTGCTTTGTTTCAATTTCCAATGTTATTTTGTATGTATCTTATTGTGCAACGCTCTCATCATCTCCGCTGTGACCGAACTATCTAACGCTTTCTTCGCTGCGCCATGGTTGAATGCTGGCAGGTACTACAATATTAACACTAACCACTAATTCGCATATGAGAGTATTCCTGTAAACATTGCTCAATCATGCAGCCTAGCTGCTGTAAGCGATACACGAAACAAGGCGAATTCAAAAGAAATTATCACTCTCCGCTGAGCTTCGGAAGTGCCGTTCGAAGCGTCGTCACTGTCCGTTTCACTTTCAACTGGCTTATTAGCATACACACACCCTTCATCTCGTTAGTAACTTACACGTGGTTCCTGAGTTCTTGGCGTTTTTCGCGCTGAATACAATGAGGCGAAAAATATAAACGTCGTCAGTTATTAGAGTAACGAAAACAAGACTAAACTAAACGCTAAAACAATCTCGATACAATTGCGCTCAACTAATGGTAGTAAGTAAGTACATTCCTTTCAGTGCTTTTGCATTGTGGTTTGGTTTGTGCGAGCTACCCACCCGTGTGTGTTCGTGTTGTTTTTTTTTATTCTTAAAGACTAACTACACTATTTCGATTTTTGGATGCGAATTTCGATTGATGAAGCTAAATTGCAAAGCATTGGGTCGTGTTACTGTTGGGTATGTTTTTTTTAACAGTACTAGGAAAATTACATTCCAAGCTACCTTTAACTGGTCACATTCACTCCGTTCACAGCTGAATAAGTGAGTAAGAACATGTTTAGCAAACATCTCAAACTATAATTTTTGTTTAATTTGATGCCCAGTAAATTGAACGAAATCTGCCCAAACATATTGAATGCGCGGCCAAACACAAACAAATTAATTTTTAAATTTTTTTAATAAAGCATTAATGTGTTAAATTATGAAGGTTGAATTGCACCTTGTGTGCCAAGTTTTTCATCGGAAAATGCTTTATAAGATAATTGCTAAAGCTGAATTTGTTTACCTTTTCGGGTCTTTTCACTCAACATTTCTAAAAAGGCAATGGTATTTATGTTAAGGCTGATTTGTCATTTTACACGACGAAGTAGGCGATCCGCAAGTCAAAATGACCAAACAGGATGTCTAAAAATCGTTACACAACACTCAGAGAGAAATGTTGCAGAATGGGTAAATACAAGCGTTGATATAGTGCACAATGACATACACGACAAACGCTCTAATTATCCAGTCATAACAAATCTTCTAAATCAGGGCATTTCAAACTATACCAAAACTATCAGAAATTGCATGCTGTTAGCATCATTAAGAAAATTTTGCACCTCACACGAAGGAACTTTTCAATTACGCATTTATACAGCCAGTGTGACCGAGAGCTACACGACGCGCATCCTAATGATATGACATGAGCGTATGTTATCTTTCAACGAAGATGTTTCACTATCCTGACGAACTTTCACATTTCGCCAGCCTTGGAAGACCTGACCTGTGTTTTTGGGTGGTTTGTGGTGGGAAATTACGATTTGGATGGGGGACGCTACTGCTACTGCTACTATCAGTGGTTCAGGATGAGCACCATTTCGTCGTAGATCGCGAAGTAGAACGCGGACATGAAGCACGCCTTCAACAGTGCCGGATACAGCCCCTTGTACAGCCCGATCATGCCCTCCTGCTTGGCGATGTTGTACAGACAGTTGAACATGTTATCACACACAAAATGTCGCCCGTACGTCTGGCGGCTCTTGGCGAAGCCCTGTATCTGCAGCCGCTTCTTGGCCAGATCCAGTGGATAGACCAGCAGCTTCGTACACAGCCCCGCCAACCCACCACAAATGAACAGCTCGATCGCCGGTAGCGTCTCGTTCGCACCGATGTTAAAGTACTGCCGGAACATACTGCCGAAGATGTTGTAGAACATAAACTGACCCCCGGTCAGTGGTGCGATCTGCAGCACGCTTGGGCCCACCCCTCGGTACAGTCCCCGCACGCCCTCGTGCCGGTAGATAAGCTTCAGACCCTGCACCGAGCTGCTATAGCCCCGGCCCGGATCCTGTGAGATCAGGCGCGTTCTCACCACGTCCAGCGGTAGCGTGATCACCGTGGCAAACGTACCACTCAAAGCGCCACAGATAAAGTTCCGACCGCTCTGGTGCCGCTCGAATGTGTCGACCGTGCGGAGCAGGTGGTTGAAACGTTCGTACGAAGAGAACTGTGCTACACCGTAGATGATCGACAGGACCTGGGCCGGATTGTGACCCTTCCAGAAGGCGCGCAGACCCTCCTCCCTGTATACGAGCCGAGTCGATTGGACGATCGTGCGATACTTGGACGTAACGTGCTGCTCGCTAAGCGGTTCCACTTGTAGCTGGAAACGTATCTTCAGCACATCCAACGGCTGGCAGATGAAGCGCGTAATACACCCGGCAAAACCACCGGCAATGCCGGAATTCGATGACGTATCGTTCTTGTCCCGATCCATGGTTTCGCTCTGTCTCTGCGCCTTCGCTCCTCTACTGTGTCACGTTGTTGCTGGTAGGCACTGGAAACGTAAACGCAAAAACCAGCCACATTCGCCTAAATTGTTCACTGCTCAGCAGTTGCCTAATCGTCAATAGTCCGTATCGAGTGTACCGCACATTTGACTTCCTTAATAGCAACTTCTTTTACTCTCGTTTAAGCCTTTCTAAAAGCACTCGCACACATGTACACACGAAACACACTGCTAAGCAACTAGATTAGAATTCGTTTTCTCTTGCTCTATTCATTCCAATCTCTCGTTGTCTATATTCTGGAGTAGCACTACCAAATTTTCACAACACACCGTGCACATTGTGTTATACCCGTACGAGTTGTTATATCATCACCGCCTGCTGCGTTTTTTTCAACATTCGATTACACTGTGTTGTCGCCGTCAAAAAGGAGGGGTTCACCCGTTTGCGAGGTTAGAATTTAGATATTGCTTACTGCTGCTCTGTGTGTCCGAACACCACCATCGTCATCGGATTAGGGACGCCAAAAACACGGCGAACACCTTGTTGGGAGAGTACCTCCCACCCCGATCGCTTCATTCCCTGTCTGTCGAAGACGTCGTTTGAAATTGGGTTGTTTTTTTTTTCGTTTGCTGGCAACCTTCACCCTTATCGGCTAGGGATTTCAAGGTGCAATCTTACACGATCGTCCGTTGTCTCCTCCCGCTGGCAGTACAACCTTTTCTTCGTCATCGATTTGCGAGTGTTTTTTGCGTGTTGAGTATTTTGAACTGAACTCTTCCGGCTACAACGTTGTCTGCGTGTCGTGTGGTGCACTATCGCAGGGAATACAATACTTTTGGCCGAGAAGTTAGGGACGGTTTGTGGCCTTGGATTGGCATGCGGTATTTTCACCGCTAAACCTGCGACCAACGAAGTGGCAGGTCATCTTGGGCTCTGCAATCGAAATAAGAAGAGCAGAAGAACAAATAATAAAGAGCCGGGTAAGCATGGCGATGCGTGCAGCTATTTACATTTCATATTTTGTCTACTAGAGGCAATTGAATTTGGGCACTCTTTGCTGACGAGAATCGCTTATATCAAATGAGTCAACTACGTATACTACAATCACAACAACGTTCCAACCATGTGCGTGGCTAAAAATAGCACACCCCGTGTCTATTTTCACACTCTCTCTCCACTCCACAATTGCGTTCACGTTCGACGACAATACAACAACACCGCGGTGTGACGTAAGCAAGCCTTGGCAGTAGCCGGTTCCTACTCCTCGGTCACCACTCGCTGGCGTTCGGATATCCCGAACAAACCCATGTAAACAAATAACGAAAGAAGGCTCCAACACACGCGCCGACAGGGACATTGGGTGGTGTACGTGTTTACGTAAACGTTCTCCACCAGCAGCACTAGCCGTGCCTGTGACTCGTGTGTTTTGCTCCCCTCCCATCATTTGCGCGTTTCGCTTACCTTGAGTTCCACTTGCCTTCCGTCGTCATCGAATCGTGCGCGGACGAAACAAAAACAACCAATACGATGAAAGCCGAGGTCGCGGTAAATTTAATGCAGTCAACGCAACTACTACAAGCAGCTACAGTCAGCAAACAAATGCTCCACTACTCATCTTCGTTTTAAGTTTTGCTTTTATTATGCTCCCCTCCGGCACTGTGAACTGCGATATACTTGCCGTGCGCATTCGCGAACCGCCGTTCGTGTCGCGTTTGTTTACGAGAGGGAATTTTTTGACAAACATATCGAATAACTGACAGTTCAGTGACAGTGGTAGTTGGACATGACGTTGGACAGCGGGATAGCATAAATCGTTAACCCTTCGTACTACATTGACGAGCCTATCGGGGATACTTGATATTTTTGCATTTAGCACAATAACGACGAAGATATCAGAAGAAACTGTGGAAATATTCTCCATTAAATAATTAATACAAAAATATGTCAACTGTATAATACGAAGTTTCAGCAACAGAGTAAAATTTTCAGACGAAATAAAATAAGATAATGAGAAACTATCAAATGTTACTAATGTGTTAACACAACTTTATTGAAAATTCCTCACTATACACGCGATGCTCAAATCAAGCAAGTGGTCACTGATTTATTATAAATTACAGCTCATAGTCTTCGTTTTTTTGCAAGAACAAACATTGAAAAAATCGTTTTCTTAACTATCGCAAACCAACTTAAAAAAACCGTGAATCAATGAGCATTAATGTTACTCGAACGATATCTGTCGCTTAGCTTTCATGATACTAGAGCTGAGTGCACCACCGACCAGCAGTTTGTTGGTATTCAAGCTTCCACCCACAAGGCTCAAACTCTTCTCCATCTTGAACGGACTCACGTTTTTCTGATGATCCTTCCCCGAGAAGGACAGTTGCTTCTTGATAGAGCGCTGGCGCAACTCACTGTCAACGTTTTCACGCAACACGGTGGTACCGAGGCTTCCACCAAGCCCCACCGTGTGCATGCTTCCGGTCGAGGAAGCCGGTTTTATGAGTCCTGTGCGCATCATCCCAAAACCGCTCGACTGAGACAGTTGCTGTGAGAGGCCAACGCCGCTGATTGAACTTCCCTGCGACAGTATGGAACTCTGGCTCAAGAAGCTTTGGCTAGCGCTCAACGTACAATCAAATGGGGACGAACCATCGAAGGAAGCGATGCTAGCTGTTCTCTTTAGCTTGCGTAGCTCGTACTCCTCCGGTGCGATGTAACCTTGCAATTTCGTCATGTTACGGGCGTTCATGATACGTACTTTTTCCCGCAGATAAATTTCGTCCACACTTTTACCCTGAATCACCTCGTACACATGTTTGTTTGCCAGCCTGGAAGGGGAAGGTGTGATTTAATGAAGTTATTAACGTACCACGTTAATGCAAAACAAACTTACTTAAGCAATTTTTCACTCGTACTGCTGGTGGTTTGATCGTTAAATTCTAAAAACAGTCTTTTCACTACCCGTACCAGGTTCGATGCGTGCTGTTTGAACAGTTCGTGCTTTGCGGTGATCTGTTTGCTTTGCAGTGCCTGCGAAACAGCCCACAATAATTTCTGCAACAAAAAATAGGCACAACTCATTTGAGCGACAAAAGAAAAGATACACCTCAACCCCAATGAACTTACCTTTTTGTGATTTTCGGTCAGCGTCGAAACGGGACGCGGTCCATCTTCGGAGGAAATCTCGGAATTTGCACGGAACAGTAATTTCCCTCCAACACGCACCGAGGCACACTCTGAAACACTCGACGACGGAAGGGTGGCGATGCTTTCCAGGCCAACGCAGAAGCTTTTGCTACGGCTAAACTTCAGCGAGCGCGGCGTCAGATCCTCTTCGGTTAAGGTCGATGAATCCGTGCGTCGAATTTTCTCCATCCGTTCGCCAGACGGGCCCGCCTCACCGTCTTCATCATCGGCAATGGACGACCGACGCCGTTTGTTCGACTTCACGTCGTTTGTTTTGGAGACGGCTGCAGGTTGCGTCGTTGTTTGCACCGTTTCCGTTGCATGTGGTGTTGAAAACAGCGAACGCTTCGATTTCATCACACGAGCTTCAGAGAACATTGAACGTTCCGTTAGCTGTTTGCTGTTACTTCCAACCGCCGAACTTGAAGTGGATGCCGCTGCACCAGCGCCATTCTGTGGACTAAGAAAGAGGGCACGTTTCGAGGATTCCCGTGTCGCCGGAACATGCACCTTCTGCAAAGATTTGCCGTTCGGGGTGCCTCGGTGGAGAGTAAATTTTTTGGCCGATGAACCCGGGGTACGGCGACGTGGCGATTTGTGTTTGCCACCCGGTGTACGACGTTTCGGTGTTTTTATTTTATTTTTCCTACGATTTTCAGATTTTCTGATCCGAGAAAAGTGTGAGTAGAAAAGATAAAGAAAGAGAGAGAGAGAGAGAGAGAGAGAGAGAGAGAGAGAGATATATATATATGTATATGAGATTCTTTGGTTTTAAATATAATACTGTGTAATACATTCTTCAATGATAAAAAAGAACCGAAATTAATGAAATTTTGGTGCATTTTAAAACAATAATATTCGACTAATAAGAGAATCTCACAAACTCCATCAAAGCCTTGATTCGATACGATGACGCGACGGTGTTTTTATAAGAATGCGGTGCCGTATTGTGAGTAACGATTACTTACTTGGGATCTAGAAGCACTTGTCTATTATTGCACGCACGGTGCGGATTCAATCTTCTGAGCATACCCGCATCAATGGCCCCTTTGCTAGCGCTTACTATTGTACCACTTCCCAACTTGCTGCCACTAGTGTTGAGTAAACTCTCAGACGAAAACGTTGCCCGCCTACGGGCCAGGTGACTTAGCCGTCTGCCCGGTGATTGAGTCAATAGTCTGATGGAAAAAGAAAACAACAGTTAGTT
>JXXB01031961.1:0-16680 GCA_000956275.1 Anopheles koliensis | reverse complement strand
CATTTTACGGATGACTCAACCTGATGATTGAACGAAAATAGGGATTATTTTAAATTAAATTTTGAAAACGCTATAGCTTCTCAACTGTCCCGAAACCACAACAAACCGCATCGTAACCATGTCAGCACCGCCTCCTCGCTGCAAACAAATTAAAAACGATTGAAAGATGTCTCACCGTTTGCCGCTCGTTCGCCCGATTGCCGTTCAGCCGGTCAGTAGAACAACCCGCCAGTAGCGAGTTAGAACACTTGGGCTTCAATCTGGGACACATGTGTAATTTATCACAGCCTGACCGGGACGGTCCTACACCGGCACGGGCATTGCATTCCGAACGTGGCAGACTTTTGGATAATCATTTTTGTCACTTCGACACGAACACGGGCCGTTGCGTAAATGAGGAAATGCGTTGGTCTTTGGCGTGACTGCATCGTCGTTCATAATTTGTTGGAATGCAGTTTGGGGCCGGTCGGGTGCGCTTCTTTGCTTCTTTCCATGAATGCGAGAGGGGGAGACCTCGAGCTGTTCGGGGTATCCCGCGTTTACGGACGACTCCGTTTCGTCCGCTATAAATAAACAGTCGTTACCACTGAGCGGCCGTAAAGCCGTCGATGCAAACGCATTTAACATGGAGCGCTAGCGCTGAGAACGAAGTCACCACCAGCATTCCTACCTTCCCAGCGCCGAACGGCTGTACGCCTCCGAGTAACTTACCGGAAGAAGTATTTGCCGTTTACTGCTGCCACCACACCGCTGAGTAAGAGTTCCACCCAAAGTCCGAGAGCCATGACAAACGCAGTACAGTACCGACTTGTGCGCACGTGTGTGTGTGCGTGGAGAAAAAGGTTGGCACGATTCTCGCGAGATTGAAAAATGAGCGGAAATAGAAGATGAAACCACTGTATATTACCACCCTAAACAGCTATCCATTCAGAAGTGCCAGTTCGAGACTGATATTTTTCTCGCTTTTGGTCCCCAAATTTTGGCACTTCCTTTTCGTCGGCTGTTTGGAAGTGTAGTGGGACGTCAAATGCACCGACGCATGAGAAATCCCCGCCCTTTCTGTGTGCATCCTTACGGGGCATTTTTATGAGGGTGGGACGGAGGGAATTATAAAAATAAACTTTCACTTTGAACCTGGTACAACGTCTTGCTGGTCGGTTGGGGCGGGAAGTTGATCGTTACGGACAGAACCCGTGTACAGCTTTCGTACGTACACGTCCCCTAGTAGTGGACCTTGTTAATGGCGTAAGGCGTTACTTTCTCCACGTGGGAGTTTTTTTTGGAATTCAATTCCTCATTCTATTCGTGCACTGTTGCGCTAGTCTAAAACACAGCTATGCACGTGCTTCTGCTCCGTTGGTATTCTGTTGGTTTTACAATAATTCATCAACGGTTGTAATATTTTATGGGTTTGGACCATACGCAAAACGACGATAAAAGATCTCGAACGTGTAAATATGGTTAAACTATTATTGCCTCAAATTCGCTCGACTCGAAATTGAATTAACATCATCAGTCATCAGAGCATGACTGAGCCTTTGCGTGAATCACATTGGTCCCTGGTTCATGTAACTGCGTGGAAATACAATCGTCAAGATCTTATACATCTCCAAGTTAAGATGAAATAGAAAATACCACGATATTTGCCTCTCGCACCAACACTTTCCAACGTTAGCGTACACTGTGTGTGTCATTTCTGTCGATCACAAAGTCTGCTCTATATTCAGTACATTACCCGCGCGTCCCGAATTCGAATGTGTGCGTAGTGTTTTTTATTTTATTTTTTAATGGTGTATCGGGGCTGTGCGCACTTCTGCACGATTGTTCGGCTGTGTGGGAGTGTGTTTCACGACGATCACGCATTTTGAGTGGCATAACCGCACACAGTAGTAGCACATCGTTCACGGCACGAGGAACGCCGCGATGCCGATCGGATGTAAGCTAAGGTAGTCAGTACAGTAGAATTCGTAGTTGTCTTGTGACGCTTGCTTTGCGGTTTTTTGCCATCCACGCCGTTTTAAAACCGTTCAGTAGGCGCTGTGCAGTGAGTGTTGTAGTAGTGTTTTTGAAAGCGGACTTACGGAGCAAGCAGAGCCCGGTAGAGCATCATTCCAACAGATTCACCACAATGTCCACCTTCAATTCATCTCACCTCCTCACCCCGCCGTTTATCGATTGTTGCGGTTACTCACGCGTTCATACTCTTAGCATGGTCGAGTCATCGTTGTTATTGGATGGAATGTGACGTGCCGGTAGTGATAAGGTGACAACCCTCCGCTCGCCGTGTAGGATCGTCAAGTGCATCTTGACGATCATCATCTCGAGGCGCTTGGTCGAGTGTGATTTCATACCCGTAGAACGATCGTTCATGCGAATATCAGCAAACATCTCAGCGCTCTGTACACTACTACTAGCCACAGACACTAACGCGCATTTTTCTTCACTTCTTTACTCTCTTTCCCCCACTACCGTGCCCATTGCTCTGCAGGTGAAGATCCGATCATGTCCGACCAGCAGCAGTATAACTACATGACGAGCGACGAAAACAAGCAGTTCGACGATACGAACCTCACGAACATGAGCATCGATCCGCTAAAGGACGATAAGTACCTGGAGAAGATTATCTCCCGGGCGGAGAACTACACCGTGTCGGCCATGGATCGGTCCCACACGCCCAACCCGCTCGACATCACCGTGACGGACAACGTCAACATCACCCGCAAACCGATCCACGTCGGGTAAGTAGACGGCAATCTTGCCGGGTTTTTTCTTCCGATAGAGCAATTGAACAGCGCACAGTAGCAAAACGTCGCTTCACTGTTCATGCTTACGGTGCAGGCAGGAGATGGAGGCTTCCTTATACTTCAGGCTTTCCGTTTTTTTTACGGCCACGGCCTTTTTAAACGTCGGGTCACACAGATCGAAACTCTCCCATCTTTCGCCCCCAAAAATAGAAACAAAATGCTCGTAAAAATGCTAAATTAAAAACGATCATCGATTGCTCCATCGCTTGGCGCTTGGCGTTGTTTTCAAACCCATCGCGTGCCGATGTTGGACGCTGGACGCTGGATATTGATTGCCGTTGATCGTTGATCCGGTAGCGTTTCGTTGTGGATGCTTCTGTTTTTTTTGTGTGGCCTGTGCGCGCATCCGAGGATTTATCTTCTGACATGTTAATATTTTTCAATAATCTTACCGATGCCCCGGGTGTGCTATGGTGTTGTTTAATCAAACCGCTACGTGCGTGTTCACGAACGCAATAATTCATTTTTGATGGATCTTATATTACATTTTTTTAAATTATTTATAATCAAACACATGTGGCATTCGTAATTATGTAATTTCGCTTTCATTATCAACGTGCCAGACTGGGCGTCTCCATTAGGGTTTTGTTTTCGTGATAAATGCTTATTCTATATCGTATACACTCTAACATCTAACCGAATTTAGCCTAATGGTTTGGTTTTGATAGCAAAGCAAAAGTGTTAGAGTGGCTGGAGTCATTGCGAAATAACCTTAAACTAACTTACTATCAAAAGGCACACTTATTGGTTTACAGAATGCAACACATAAATCGTCGATACATTATGTCGAAACCTCATTATTATCGATAAATTATGTGGAAAAGCATTTTTACTGTAATATTCAAGCAACTCAAGCACTCACATTAAAGTAACCAAACTCATATTTAGTTACATTTTTATAAAGCACCTCAGGTCGTGCTCATGATATCTTCATTTTCATTTCCTATTTTTCTGAGTTTTCATTAAGAATAATCCGCTGCAATAGTGTAAGCATACGTATTAATTTTGGAAACCATTTTTCTTTTTTTCTTTTTCCCTTATTCATCCAAATGTATGCATCCCGATTTTATTTTCTTTTGTTTTCTTTTCTATTCCATCATCCTTTATGCATCACCATACCATTGAAATTTTCTTCCATATGCCATCCTGTTCCTGGGTATGCCACGTTCATGGCTATCTTTGTTCTTCTCTCCACAATGTGTGATTATGTGTGTATTATTTGTTTTCGTTTGATTTCTTACTCACAACATATACAATATGTCCTGCGAAATAAAACAAAAAACAAAAAAAACACCAATATCCCGTTTCCCGAATCCGAACCCGCATCCCCGGACGGTAACGATCGTTCCATCATCCGCAACGGTGGATCGTACCATTTGAAAATCCAAAATTTGTTCCGTAGCTCGCTTAGCAACGATGCACTCTCGTTGACGATCGATCGATTGGCCAACATTTATTGTGGTGATCGGAAAAATTTTGTCCCGATGTGTAGGGAAAGGTATACCAACTTTGTTTTGCTTCTGTTTGTTTGGTTTGGTTTGAATTTTTAACCCAATTTTTTTTGCTAAAACTAACACAGAATTATTCCGTTTGCGTGTGGGTTTGTTTTATTTATTCATATGCTTAAGTAATCCACTTGCATTTGTTTTCAGTGTAGTGTATTATTGACCAGATTCACAGTGGTAACAGCATGCCCAATACCGTGTTTTGATTTTGTGTTGTGTCATAATCATCGCCAGTTAGAAAGACATGCACTAGTTTAGTCATAAACTGACTAGCCTGCATTTATCACTTACTTAACACTTAAAGCACCAGGTTAAGTGCTATACTTTTTCTTACCGAAAGTAAACTTTTTGGCCGTAGATTTTTGACGTCTAATTGTTATGGCAGTTTTTTTTACAGTGCAATATTTTCGGCAATTGTATGCCGAATATATTTTTTGTTTATTTCTCTTTAAATTCAATACTGTTTCTGGTTCATGAGCACTTTACAAGCCCAATAAAATCCTTTGATGTGGCTTTCTGTTTCCCTCTAGTTTTGATTTTTTTAACGCAAAAACTTTCTTTTATTCCAAAAGCTTTCACAATAACAGATTTTAATATATCATATTTGTTTTGATATATTAATTTTTACTTTTCAGATTTGAGGGATACAAAATAACATTTGAATTAACAAAACATCGAATGCTCTAACGACATATTGAGATTTGAGATATCTTAAATGTTATAAACAATTATGTCAATAATTTATCCAATAGCTTAAAGTGCAGAAAAATCCATAAAACACTGTTTTTCTTGGTGGGGGTTTTGTCTTTTCTGGTAGGCTGATTCGCCACCCTGATATTGCCACCCTTCTTACACGTAGTGCTCATACCAATTCATGTCCATCGTAGTAAACTAGTAAAGAGTGTAAGCTCGATATTTGTTTGAACTACACCCCACCGTTCTCTGTACTGCTAGTAAACTAATTGTTCCTCTTTTATCGTTTGTTTCACAAACCATGCGACCGTGTGATATTGCAGATTTTTGGTATCGTTCCTGGTTGACGCCCGTGGCGGTGCCATGCGAGGATGTCGCCATAGTGGTGTTCGTGTGATTGTACCGCCTCGGTCTGCCGCACAGCCCACCAGAATCACCTGTCGGTACGTGAAGCCAAATCGTATCACAAATGGTCCGCCGTTGATGGAAGGGGAGGCCCTAGTAAGCCGTATCCTCGAGCTTGCTCCTGTTGGCGCTAAGTTCCTTGGGTAAGATTACCTTACGGAGATGACTAAAAGAGATGCTACAAATATTGACTGTTACATTTTTCTTGCTTTGCACAGGCCCGTCATACTCGAGGTGCCACATTTTGCTTCGCTGCGCGATAAGGAACGCGAGATCATTATTTTACGCTCGGATAATGGGGAAACTTGGCGCGAACATACGCTCTATGACAGCGAAGAAGCCATCCACGAAGTCCTGAACGAGACGTTCAAGGGTGACACGCTCAATCTGTTGGAGGATCTTCACACCAGCCGTATTACACGCATAGTCACCAACGATTTCCCGCACTACTTTGCGATTGTGTCCCGTATACGCCAGGAAGTGCACGCGATCGGACCGGAGGGTGGCACCGTATCGGCCACGGCCGTGCCCCAGGTGCAGGCTATTTTCCCGCAGAACGCACTCACGAAAAAGATCCGTGTCGGGCTGCAGGCTCAACCGATCGATATGAATACGACGGCCAACCTGCTCGGCCGCAGCGTTGCCGTGTCGCCGGTGGTGACGGTGGAGCCACGCCGCCGCAAATTCCACAAGGCCATCACACTCAGCATGCCCGCACCGAAAGCGTACAACTCGGGAATGATCAACCAGTACTCGGGCAACGCACCGACCCTGCGACTGCTGTGCTCGATCACGGGCGGTCAGAACAAGGCCGTTTGGGAAGACGTCACCGGTTCGACACCGCTGACGTTCGTAAACGATTGCGTTTCGTTCACCACGACCGTCTCGGCTCGCTTCTGGCTGATGGACTGCCGCAACATTGGCGAGGCGACGAAGATGGCCACCGAGCTGTACGCGCAAATGGCACACGTCCCGTTCATGGTGAAGTTTGTCGTGTTTGCAAAGCGCGTTGACCAGAGCGAGGCTAAGCTGAGCGTGTTCTGCATGACGGACGATAAGGAGGACAAAACGCTCGAGCACCAGGAACACTTCACCGAGATTGCCAAGTCACGCGATATTGAGGTGTGCGAGGGTCGCACTATCTATCTCGAGTTTGCCGGCAACATCGTTCCGGTGATGAAGTCGGGTGAACAGCTTGCCCTGCAGTTCAGCGCCTTCAAAGAGAACCGACTCACGTTCACTGTAAAGATCAAGAACAACTTGGACGAGCTGCTCGGGCGCATCTCGTTCATGAACGAACCGAAGGTGGCGAAGGGCGAACCGATACAGACGCCACTGTGCACCCTCAGCTTCACGTTACCGTCGGAGAAGTTCGGGCTCGGTGGTGATGAACTCGAGACGACATCCGAGTTCGACCAGAGCTCGACCGAGGTGCTGAACAGCGAACAGCAAGCCATCGTTGCCGCTGCCAACCGCGGCAAAACGCTAAACTTCACCTTCCAGAACGGGGATGGTGCGAACGAGATTCACAAGGCGGACATCAAGATTACGGACATCTGCAATCTGCTCGGCCCCGACTGGCCCCTGCTGGCGGAGGAGCTCGCCATCGCACCGACCGACGTGGAGCTTATTCGGTCCGAGTATCCGAACGACGAGGCACAGCAAGCGATCGTGATGTTGCGGCTCTGGTTGCGCCAGGCCGGCCGGGATGCGACTGGTAACGTGCTCGAACAGGCGCTTATCAAAATCAATCGACCGGACATTGTGAACAAGTCCATCACAAACCTAGAACCGGTGACGGACGAGTATGAACGACGTGTCGCCCAACGGCAAATCGGTTCCATGAATGGACTCGATGAAATCGATCCGGCAAAGATGAACGGCGGCGTGGCACTGACACTGACCAGCAGCATCCTGATGCACGGTAAGTAATGGATGTCCTACTGAACCGTTGGGAGGATTCGTTACAAATCGAAACACTGCTTCCAAATTTCCCATCCCCCCTGGCATCAGAATCCGGTCACGAACCGACGGAAGAGAAGCAAGAGCACGAAGCGGTTGAAAAGCACAGCACAGCGGCACACGAATCGCCGGCTGACAACGGTTCGCCGACGGATTCCGTCTCCCCTGACACGACGGAAGCGTTCCAGCAGATTCGCCGCGAAAGCGAAATCCTCGGAATAGCCGCAATTAAGAAGGAAGATCTTTCGACGCCACCGCCCAGTCCGGCTGATTTCAGCACGCAAGTCAGCCAGACCAGCAGCCAGGACCAGGCAGCTGGTGCCGATGATGGCGGGCGCAACGATGGTAAGTTCCGGTGTCATACTACCTCGCGCTCGGTGTGCGCAATTTCAGTTTGTTTCCTCCCCCGCCCGCCCTCCAAAAACCCCGTCTTTACCGGGTGATTTCGTTTGGTTTGGTTTTTGAGAAACACATTGACATTTCATCCCCAAAATAAACCTTTTCCTACATTTGGAACTGACCGCACCGGTGCCTCTTCCAATATTTTGAATTTCTTTAAAACTCTCTTCCCGTTTGTACTATCTCGGCTATTTCCGTGAGGTCTATCTTCAATAATAATGCTTGTGAGTTCGAATGACCGAATGACTCTCTGAAATGTTATTTGTTTTGGTTCTGAGCATTTGTGTTGCCTAACTTTATATAGTTTCTAAATTGCTTGGTTTTGTTTTATCTTTATGTTTTTCATATTGGATGTATTTGTTTTTTTTGTTTTGTTCTATGCCGATGATGATTTATTATAATTCAAACCGGAGCACTTTAGGGATGACTATATCGTTTGAATTTTCCTTTTCTATGCAAAAGTCTATTTTTTGTATTATCTCTTGGATGGTCGTCGGACAAAACTATGCGTTTCCTTGATTTTAGATTTTCCAATCATATTAAACCCGTTTGTTGTTACTAGATAGCAGTAGCCATTCATCCGAGCGTACTAGCGAGAGACAACGTGAAACTCAAGATTAATTCTTACATACATCCGTTCTTACCAGTACTGTGTATATTTCTCCATCAAGATACATATTGGCTAGGGTTTACGTTTGGAACATTTGTACAGTAAGTTCTTGCGTTACGTAGCTAGATAGTTATATATTGTATATGGGGGCTAAACATATTGTATCTACCGTATCGATTTATTATTGGTTGTAGAGCGGGATCGAACTGGTACATTATTTCCACGCCGAAAACGGCATTTACGAGAATGGTTCGGTTTTGCACATCTCAAGGTTTTTGACGCAAATCCAGAATGTGCGAAGAAATGTATTACACCGCTACTCCCGGCCGACGTTTGTGTTTGTTTGTGAATTATTTTATGTTCTTTCCGTTTGTTATTCGTCTGTTTTACGTTGTTTGTACACGTCATCACTTGCTATTTCCTGTATGTAGTGTTGCTTTCGTATCATTTATGTTTTAGTTTACGAAGCCTTTCCGACAAACCATTTGAGCAATTCATTCGTAACTTTCACCACGAACTTTGCTGTAAAATTTGAACTTCGGATTCGAGTTTTCGCTGTACAAGAAGTTACTTTGGCCGTCTTGGGGTGGATAATGTTGTCACCACCTTCATAAATGCGAGTCATTAATCAGCAAACAGCTTCTACATGCCATACAAATTTCATCTGATTCGTCATAAATCAATTTCTTCAAATGAGCCGTTTCGTGTCTTATCCAAATGATGCCTTTCTTAAGACCTGAAGAATATTTTCAAGCAGCTGTGTAGCTGACAGAAGTCCTTCAGTGTTTGATCCTTGTTCTGCTCCATTCTGTCCACTCGCTCTATCTGTCTTACATCTTTCGCACTCTCCCTCTATACATTTTTTTCTCTTGGCGTCCTCCCATTTTCATGACGTTAACAATGCCATACGAGAATTCACAATATCTGACAGCTAGACAAAAAACCGTCCCAAATCTTACACTACCATTTGATACATTGTTTGCGCCAAACCCTTGAGCAACTTTTCCTCTCAAAATTTGAACAACAAAACACTTACCGTGCACACTACGAAATCAAACGAAACACGACGCTCAACAAAACAATCATCCCTTCCAACTCCTTCACTCCGGTCAGCCGTAGCCGAGGATGTGCAAGAGATCATTCAACAGGCCATCAAAGATCATGACACGCATGATGAAGACGAGGAGGAAGATGCACCGGTGGTGGTGGTGGCAGGCAGCGATTCGGCCGTCAGCGATCGTGAGGACGAGTCGGAGGAAGGATTCGAGCTCGACCTGGAGACGGACAAAAGTGGCAAGGTGAAGACGATCAAAAAACACTCCAAGGTGAACATAAAGATTAATAAAACCGTCGCCCAGCGTCCGACGGTCGGAGACATCGAATGGGAAGCTCCAGGAACCGAACCGTGCCACCAACCGCAGGTCGAGATCTCCTCCGTAAACCTGGAAGACGTGTCGAACGATCGGCGGTACAGTTTGGATCACATTGATCCCGTCGCCGATGCCCTGACGGTGGGTGGTGGAAACGTACGTGCATACGAAAAGTCGTTCTCGACTCCGGGCGAAACCGAGCAGAAGAAGTCAGAGCAGATCGTGATCATCTCTTCCGATAACAACATCTCCGAGGTGCCGGCCGACTATTCCGGTGACATCGACGAGTTTATCTTCGTGCAGACGTCACCGGAAAACTTTGCCAAAATGGAGAAGGAGCAGGCAGCGGGCGGTATAGTGACGGACGAGGACGACAACAGCAATCTGGTGATTATCACCGAGGAACACTACGATTATGAGCTGACAAGCGATGACGATCGACGCTCATCGAGTGTGCTGGAGGATCCGTCTCCGCAGGAAGAGAAAGATCTCGACGGTTACACCGTCCCACCGTCCTCCGACGTGGGTGCTGTAAGCGCTCAGAAGCGTTTCATTGTCGGTGGCAGCAGCAGCTCGGAGAGTGAGGAAGATCCCCAGCAACGGCGACCAGCCGGTGCGTCGTCGATCGGTAGACGCACGCTACGCACGAAAGCGAACCCGACCGGAATTACCATCACCGAGGACGAAACGGTCGCACTGAAAGACGATGGGGAGGAACAGCAAATTGCTACCAGTCCGGCGATAACCGTTTGCCAGCCAACGCCACCACCACCGGCGCAGCCACCCTCGAGCAGCACCAGCAACAACTTCTCCATCCGCACAGGACCCGGATCATCGAGCGGATCAGACGTTGCTCTGCATGAAACCGCGGGCGAACTGAGCGATGACGATGAAACAGGTAAATGGCGCACCAGCTCACTCTCCCCACTCTCTATCTCTCTCTCTCTTTCTTCTCTCTCGCTGTTCATCTAAGTGCTTTTAACAAACCCCAGAGTCCATCCTGGTCATCTCCTGTCCATCCATCCTTCTTCGGATGCTAAACATAACGACTCCTTACAAACAACCGATTTCCGAGGACACAACTCCAAACGGCCACATTCCAATCCACATCCTCCCTTAAGAATTCCTTGTTCTTATTCATTTCGCCTTAATGCATTTTTGGTTTTGCCGACATTTCGTTTTGTTCCCTTTCCTCACCGTACCCGGTTGCCTCGAATGCTATTTCACGACTTTCGCCGACGTGTATGTGTTTGATGTCTGGGGGTTTCGCTTAAGTTTGGCAACTGTTAAAAATATCTTCCTTATTTTTTTACAAAATGTCGCCAATGTCCACACCCCTCATAAAGACAAAAACACCTGCTAACACTTCACTCTATCATACCAGCTGCAAAGATTTAGTTTCAACGCTCTTGTTAACAATCCTCACCCACGAAAAAAAAAGTAAAACCTGTATCCGATTATCCACGAAAGATCTGCTCCACTTTTTGGGATAAATTATTTTAAATAGCTCGCCAGGATCATCGCGCTGCTCTCGAAATCGCGACTTTGCTTAAGGGCTTTTCTGTAGAGATAGTTTTATATTAATTTATGTTATGTTGTTCTGCTATCAGTTCCCGTATTCCCCTCTCTGTCCCTCTCTCTCACTCTCTCTCCCTTGGTTGTTAGGCAAAAAAGTAAACGCATTTTTTCTATTGTGTCCTAATAATAGTACTGAGTTGTCCTAGGAACTTATTAGGCAGGCCATTTTATCGTGTAATACAAGTAAACATGCACACATAGTTGAAATGCTTTTTCTGGTGTCGGTAAACTGGTGCAATAACACATGATGCAATAATTGATCCACGCTTCGAAAGCTTTGAAAAAAATTACACATTGGTCACATCACTTACTAATTGTGAAATGGATAGCTAATCCTGCAATGATAGATGTAAGTACAACGTAAGGAAGATACGTTTGCAAACAATCGAGCGAAGCCTGTTCTGGTTTTGTTCCAATACACTGTTCGATGATGGGGAAATTTACTTCAAAAAGATAAAGAATTCACAGGAACCTTCCTACCTCTCAGTCCACCTGTATAAAATTTAATTCGACTGTTTCGGTACATTTTCTGTTACTTCCGTACTCCCGAACTTCATGTTACACGTGCTGCTTTTATCGGAAAACATCAGCAAACAACAACAAAAATTACACTCAAAATGTTTGTCTTCCACATTATCTTTCCCTTATTCTTTCCCAACCCCGAAGGTAAAGTCAACAATAATCAGCCCATGAACGAAAGCGGTGTCTCCGCGTCCACCGTCCCGTCCTCGGGTGTGTCGGTGATCGTAACCCAAGTGTCTAGCGAGTTGATTGACGACGAAGAACCTCCGCAGGTTGCGGAGGACATGTTGGTCGATCTTACGTACGGTGATGGTGACGGTGTTGGTGAAGACGAAAAACTGCTGCTACACGATTCTAACAGCGAATGCACTGATATTCGGGCCACCGGCACTGATACTACTTCGGGTGATGGTGGTGGTGATGGCTCTGTACTTGTCCAAATCGATACGGACCAGGCCGAAGGCAGTTCGGAAATTAGTATGTAGGAATTACTATACTACCCATCTATATTCTGCCACTATTTGCTACTCGTGTCCGACGCTTTCTCTACTCTATCTACCTGTACTATTTGAACTTCTTCTAGCACTACTTCTAAATGTCATCTCTATGCCCTTTCTCGCTATCTTTTCACTGTTCCATTGTCTTGTTCGCGCTCCAGTCCGGTTATAGACGTCAATTTTCAATGGTTTTCAGTACATTCTATATTCCTCCCGTAGCAATTTTGCTTCCTTTCTTTACGATTTCTTTAAGACTCCGGACTAACATCCCTCATTCTTCTGTTAATTTAGTTTTGTTTGAAGCTCGTTTGTCACGTTAAATGATTATCAAAACGTTTATCCACTATACTCTCAACCGTAATGTTGGTGGAGAGTGTGCAACATAAAATCTGTCTTTTCCTCCTTCCTCTGTTCCTTGTCATAATACTACTCTGTCCTGTATATTCTAACGATGCATCACGTTCTTTGTTGTAACTTCCTAGTTAAAAAATGTTGTTAGTGTCCTCATTGAACGTTGCTTGTTTTGAAATGTACCGAAATCAAACGTTCTTATTGGCTGTCCAATTTCTATTTTAAATTCTTGCATGTATTTTGCATTAGATATTTGTGGTACATATTCCTAATTATGTAGTCAAAATCAATCGCAAAAGTAGAATAAATATCTATTTGACAAGCAAACTGTATTGCTAACATCGTATGCTCTTAAATAAAAGATACTAGATGTTAAATAAAATTTAGCATTAATTGTAAAGCATGAAAAATATTCTAACCTAGCATGTGTTGGATGCGAACATTCACCTGAAAAGTTGAACAACGTGGCCTACTGTATGCCGCATATACGTCACTACAGCTTCTGGAATTCTAGTTACTGCAAAATTAATTATTTTGGCGTTCTTCTCGTCAGCTGATCCAACCCTTGAAATTGTAGCAGATACACCGCATCGTTTATGGAGTTATTATAAAATGGATTCCTATATGAAATTACAGAAAACTACCTTGTTCAGACCAACGATCAGCTGGCAGGTATGGAGCCAAGTGAACCTCCACTGGAAGTTCCGTTAAACAATGGGTCCACCCGTACGGAAACGAATACCATCGTTGACGAGTCAGACGATGGGTGAGTATTATTTCATTTACCAACTGAAACTAATACTTACATAAGCATGCATTACAAACGTTCACACAGAACCGTCCGCACTACTGTCATTACCACAACGACAACGCTGAGCACAACCGCAGACGAGATACCAGAAGATCTGGAAGAACAGCTACTGAAGCAACTGCGGGACCAGCAACTCCTGCAAGAACAGCAGCAGCAGCTACAGTATCAGCAACAACAGCCAAACGCACAGGATGGCAACCAAACGGTGATCATAACGACTACCACCGCGGAAGAAGACCCAGAAACTGGTGTCGAAACGACGTCCACCTCCACGACGCGAACTACAACAACGACTAAAACGATCACACTCACGCCGGACGGTGATTTCCCAGAAGATGAACTACTGCAGAAGATCACCACGACCACGACACACACCTCTCAGCAGAACGTGCCGGAGATGGTGAAGGAGACTACCGTCACCGTGACGGAGATGGTCGACGGACGAACACTAGACGGTGCTGCCAAGGCCCTCAACAACATTGTGGACGATTTCATGAACCAGGAGCGTAAGAATTAGGTCACTCCCGATCACTCCAGCCATCGTAACTCGAAGAAAGTATAAGCTCCGTTTAAAGCTTCCCAAATCGTACTCTTTTTCTGTGCCTGCTTTTTTACGTTTGGACCGCATGGGGAAAAAATACAACAACGAAATGCTTGCTGGAAAAAGGTTTCCCCGCGAGACACTTTCAACTCTCTCTACAAGAAACACGAGTTGTAAAATCGCAATCATATTTAATACCACGCTGGTCTTGCAATGCTTTTAGCTGCGCTCTCGATATGTCTGGTGTTCTATTCGCTTGTAGCACAGTAGTGATGTGCTCAACGAAAGAAGTGAAGTCACATTTACCGAGCACTATTCGCGTGTTCGAAAACACACTTTACTATTCCTTTTTGAATCGATAACGCGCAAGTTTGCACCGATATTAGACCGCATAAAATGGATCTAGGATGAAGTTAAACTAAGACAACAAATCCATGGAATTAAGCTTAATTAACGTACAAAACATAGAAAACACACAAAACAATTGTCATGCAATATAAATGAGTGTGTACACTTTTGGAACGTAGTAAAATGCGCTACAAAACTTCTAGTTAGTTGTGCACACAAAGTTTTAGAACAAACAAAACAACACACACTCACACTCAAAACTGTTCGAACGGTATATTCATATACATATTTATCTATTTAACATTATAAAGTTTCCACACGTGCAAATGCGGAACGGCGAAGAAAAAGAAAAACAAACACATTAGTTCACACAATGTTCAAGAAATGATCAGTCACAACGCCTGGTGCGGATACACAACACTAGAACTACGTACTAGCTAAGATCTTTCTGATATCGAGTTATCACAAGATTAGGCGGATTTAGCAGGTGCGACCGCCCTCCATCCCGAGTGCAGGCATTTAAGATGAGCGAATCAAATGTTTGAGCAATCAAAAAAGAAAAGCGTCACCGCAAAACCTTATTACTGAATTGATCGCAATACATTAGTTGGCATGGGAGATGCCAAACGCAACATGATGTATCATTCGCTTATCATGGCTTCATCCAGTTGTGCATCGAAGATTGGCGGCGGGACAGGTAAAAAAAAATGTTTGTTCCTGCATCATCGTTTTGATTTAGCTATTCGGACGAAAATTTATCTCAGTGTAGTACGTGTGTAAAGGTGTGTTGAGGAATGATATCTTCTTCGTTCAGAATGTTTCTTTCTTTAATATCGTTTTTTTATATTTATTCTACGTGCGTGTTTCGCCCAAGTGAGTTGAATGTAGTGACCTAATGTTTACCAATTTTAGTGTTTGGTTTTTTAATACTACTGCTATCGTACACATGACGCGTATACCAGTGATTTCAAGTAGACAACAAAGGACTACGCGTATTTTTTTCTTTATATTTTTTATTTCGTTTTGAGTTGTAAAGAAGTACCGAGTAAGATTGATGTTGCGTTATTTTTTTTGTAATTGATCGCTGTCGTTACCGTTTTCCCTTGGCAAACACCCGTTTGCATTATTATATGAACGTACGCAGTGGCGTTTTGTGTTTCCTTATTGTATTTTTCGTATTTCTATCAACCACGATCGAGGGCAGCTAGAAGCGCGTGTTTTATGATTACGAATAATGTGAGTAACGATTAGGTTTAAATGTAACGATGCTATTTATTAATGTGCTGCAAAAATACTACACCGAACTGTATCTTCGAACGGAGCATTGTACACAGAGACTAGGGCCAAAAACGAACGTTTCGGAACGATACATGAAGGTGCATTGTTTGAGGTAGTGTAAGTTTCGAACGATCGCTGGAAGTATTGTAAAGATGATTCAGCATAACGCAGAACAAACAAACAATATCTAAACACTCGATAAGGTGATGTAAGAGTGCGATACTATATTTTTGAATTGTGTATAGAGTTTATTTACAAGCTGTTGCAGTACATGCGAAGGCACCTTATAGTCAAACGAAAATAAGCTTAACTAAATAAAACAAACACTGCACTTGATTGATCGTGTGTGTTGTGTGCTACTCCATTTGCCAGCAGCCTCCTCTCTATGCAGTTCATGCAACAATAAGTACCCAATGCGTATCAAAAACCAAGTACACGGACGGCTACAGCGTAAGGTTCTCGTCATCATCCGCATACAGCGGTCAAACACAAATACGAAACAAGTACACAAAACAAAATAACCTTGTGACCTAAACGCGAAATCATCCATAATTAAATATATTCGAATGATCACAACTTTAGTGCGTGTGTCGCATAACCAAACAACTGAATCCGAAATAATCAAACAGACGTCGATAAAGGTATCCATCGATCGATTATCAAAAGTTTTACAATACAATGGCACATCACCATTTTCCGAGAGTACAGGTAAGATAACAGAACAAAAAATGGTTACAGGTGACATTGATTTACTTATAACGAGTATTCCTCGTACATTCAATTGATCGCGTATGAATTAATTCATTTTTCATATTCCTAAAAGAAAAAAAACATCAGGAAACTTACTTAATATTTCGTTTTTTGTACAAAATTCAAGTACATAGAGTCGTTAAGACCGCACATTATGCACATGAATCATAAAAAATCCAGCAAATTAAAATTTTTTAGCTAAGCACAACAGCACATCCTATTGTTTTTCAACGGTCTTACATGTATTTTGAATCCA
>JXXB01031927.1:0-16615 GCA_000956275.1 Anopheles koliensis | reverse complement strand
TATTTTTGGGGAAACATGGTTCAATAATCTATTCACTTCAAAGTATGTTTCTAAAGCTCAGGGTGACATGCACATATACATAAATAATTGTTTTTATTTCTCCTACCAAGCTTCCACATCAAAAGACTTCAACACCCTAACCGATGACGAGCCCTCACAATACTTTAGTCTAAATTATTCCCTTGTTCCCTTTTCCCGAATTATGCCACTGGGTCTATTCCCACACCGTTCTTGCACAAAACGCGCCAGTGTGTCTGAAACACATTTCACAAATTAGTAAAGAAAATAATTCTATCGTTTCTCTACGCGCTACATTTCGCCGAGTGCCGTTTTTTTGCCTCCACTAGGATTGGCACTTCACCTCCCACCAGTGTACCTGTGTGCTTTTCTCTGTGAATCATACATTCGCATCGGTTTATCTCATTCAAACAATCATCTCTTCTCACATTAGATTACCAACCGTTCACTTGGAAGCGAACGGAAGAAAGTAAACGGGAAAATAAAAGCTCGAGCACGAAGCAATGGCACTTTGGCCCTTGCTGCAGGCTTAGTTCAGCGCGTCGTATGCGAAAGAGCGCCGTGTACTACATGCACACCTCTTATGATTGCTGATCCAGTGACACTCAGATTGTACCCTTTAAATCATGAGTGGTGAGAAATCTGGACGGAATAAAATGGAACACAGTGTAAACAACTTCAAACCACATCAAGTTGCGGTTCAGCAACAGTTCGCTTTTGGCTACAAAATGTCATTCAGGACATTGCTTTAGGGTGCATTGTAGCAGACAGTAGGTGGAGTATAAATATCCTTACTATACTACTGCTCACCGCACACCTAACTTCGCCCAGCATTCCAGGCCTGACGCCAAACAAAGCAAAGTGCAACGAACTAGCCCCTACCGTCCGACCACAAACTGCACCATTGTTTGTGCGACTTTGACACACTTTTTCACAACGCGATGCCGGTGCAACAAAAAAAAACGAGTTCATTCAGGGCGGCTCGGGCAGTCACAGAGAGGCGCTCGCTCTCCCGCACATGCACATCTAATCATCTGCATCACCACAGTTCAAAGGTAACTAACCTACCTCATGACCTTCTGAACGTCGATCGCGCAAGAGTTCAGATCGATTATCGAAGCGTCGACTAGGAAGCTTTGCTACTTTGCAGCATCAACGTCATCGTAAGGCGAGCTCGATGTAAGTGTGCGCAAATTTCATTGCACTTGGATTGGTTTTTATCGCTGATAGTCCGGTAGTCGACAGAGCAATTGCAGGTTGCGCTTCAACCTCGAATGTTGAAGGTAGGGGAAAATTTCTCCAGCAAGACGTATGATTTATCATCGCAAAAGCCGACGTACAACATGTTAACCTCTCTTCGGGCTGATAAATCGATGATAAAATGTTTCGGCATCGCGAGTTCATCATGGTTGGAGGAAAGTTTCTGCCATTGCTGGACTTCAATTTAACGCAGTTGTAAGACAGCGAAAACGGAGCCGTTGCGAAAATAGGGAAATATTTGAAATGATAATGGATAGGTATAAGTAACCGAAATTTTCATTTATTGACGAACATTAAAAGCATTACAGTGTGTAATTAATACCAAATTATGGCTCCATTTGAAACACATTATACAGGGTGCAAACATAGACCTGTATTTAACCTGTATTTAAGCTCAATGCACAATTTTTGTTGGAATAAACTAAAATATCGTAGAAATAAAGCGAACTCTTAGTTTATAATTTAAAGCCTATATTTGAAAATTGATATCTATATACTACCAAACAAGCGTGATGTAGTGCAACTTGCATTTTATTTTTAACCATTGGTACCAAATAATAAAGCATAACTTTGTTTTTTTTATTTAATAAAATATATTAAATACTGTACATTCCTGCCGTCACCTATGCCGGTAATATAGTGGGAAACATCACCACAAACAGGTACTCATAATCTGGTAACACATTGCTCGTAAAGTGGCAGAAAATCCTCTCATTCCCGCTGATAGCCTCTCATTTTCTTTCCACTGAAGAATGCCAAACGCGTGGAAAATTAGCCAATTTTCACTCCATCTCTCTCAGCGTCACTTCGTAGTGACAAATGGGTTTCACCTTCGTTTCATTCCAACACAACCAGGTGAATGCAGTTTTCCTATGACCGAGGTGAACGAACGAACGCTTGGGTCAATCGTAATGTGATTAGCCGAATGAACTCAACGAGCAATCGGGAATACGATTCGATCGCAACGCAATTGTTCCGGCTCGCGTCCGAGCGCACCACCATATGGCGCCCGTACGTGATTGTTTCTCGGTCCCCTTCTGTCCCATGAAAAGGAAGCATTTTTTCCCTTCACAGTAATCGAACAGTCGCTTCAACGTCAGCAACGTACTTGCCGAGTCAGAATGACAACGGTATTACAGCACTTTCTCCCGTCTTACAAGCATCAACGCAGCTGACCAACATAGCATTCCGATAGCACAAACAAAAGCATACCACGATGTTAACGACAATCGGTTTACCCATTGCTCCCAGCTCCGTCAGCCATCGGTAGGCAATAATTGTGTCGTGTTTGAAAACGATTGAATTAAAGCATTTCTTTTATGAGCTTGCTGCGACCGTTGATCGGTTCCGTGGTAAGAACCTCGATCTTTTAAGTCACAACAGTCGTTCGTCCCTTCCCGTCCCCATACCCATCGTTGGGCATGATAAATGACGCACATCCGAATCGTCATCCACAACCTCCACAATGTTACTTTCGTTGGCATTGTGGTGCAAAACACCCCCGATCGCCGGGCTACGATCACGATGGCCGAGCATAATGGCTACAAATGCTCCACTCACACACCGTCATCCCCGCACCCTTGCTCCACCGTTTATGCAGATGATTTGCCCATTTGCTTTGACCATTTCGATCTGCATTACGATGCCGGCACGCTTGACGAGAGCAAAAGTGAAAACTTTTGCGGCCCAACTTCCTGAGCGATCGTTTTGTGATTTTTCTTGTGTTTTTCCACCTATTTTTTGCCTTTCTTTTCCCCCTACGCGCATCGTTTCTCCTTTATCGAATTAGCGAAAAGCGATCGCGCATAAGGCACCCGAGCATCGCATCGGACGCGCCCCGAAAATCTTCCTCCCGCGAAGGAACGGTGGTTGCGTCAGAGGGAAAGCACGGTATGGTCCATGTTTTCGCCCAACCCACGTTAATTGCCCATGATCACGGTCATGGCGTTTCGGTCGGTTATCGGTTTAATTTTTATAGGTGAGCCACCAGCGAACCACCCCATAACACCAAAGAGGGGAGGGTTTCCGGGTGCCAAATTAGGGTGAAAATTTTCCACGAAAAACTTTTCACGGCCGACGCCACCCAACGTGCACGGTGCGATCTCGCACATACGCGCACATAGCGGAAGGAAAGCAAAGCAGAGTTGGAATAAAGTTTTTTTGCCTATTTTTTTTTTTGTTGTTTCTATTTTACTGTCTATTTACAATTAAGGGTTTTTTCGGTCATCTTTAAATATACCTCTCCCAGTCGAAGGAGATTTTCGATTTGCAATCTAAACACGATAATCTATAAATGATTTTCTTGACTGAAAGTGCACTCATGAAAAACATTTCAGCACATGCTCTCGAAACGATTCGATGCGTTATAAGTGATCGTAAAGAGGTCGAATAATTGCGCCTCTTTATGACATTACTGTCAACAAAACGGCACAACACTCCAGTTCGGTTGAATTGATGATTGACACCAGAAGCGAAACCGCACCATAAACAGTCCAATTTGTCGCCGCACATGTTGTCCGGTCGTGGAAAGCGCTGGAAGTGAAGCCAAACTAGCAAAGCAAGTCAACCGCGATGCTTATCAATATTTAGGCAATTTTGATCGTAACGCTCGGTGGGAGATCGTTTGAAGGAAAAGAAACACAATTGGTTCTCCGTATGCCATTATTATTTCGCTAGTTTTGAACCGATTATTTTCCACTTGTGTAGAGTGTTCCCGATCGTTGGGGACGGTTGTTAAATTAATTTTTCTACTGCTTCATTTTTAACCTTTTTTCGACATTTTGATGGAAGTAGGTCTCACGTTAAATAGTCAAGAAGAAATTAAACGTTTTGAGTAGTCTCAAGCAAAGAATATGCCTTGTATTATAGGGAATATTACATTAAAATTCATTATATTATGATATAAAAAAAATGTTTACTGAAAGTTCAAAAACATGTTCACTACATGTTACAAAACATATCTTAAAAAATATGTTTACTACTCTTATGCAAGATCTCTTGTCAAAAATGTTTTCGGTATTGTCAGAATTAATGACTGTACTGTGTCAATAACAATAAAATATCTCTTCTTATACACGGCACAGATCAAACTGGTTTAAGAATAGGAACCCTATTGCAATACATTCTTGTTAAGCGTGTTTGAAAACCGAAAGTGGCAGTTTTTGCACACACAAACATATGGTAATTGGCATCAGATAGCGGCACGATAGCTGAACGATCCCCCCAACCGACTGGAAATACCTGTTTTCCTCCACGTCCCGTCAGAGCTAACTTTCCCGCATCTCATCCCACAGGTTCAGCTGCGCAAAAAAAAATCATATTCCCTCCAAATTTAAACTACCCACAGCCAACGTACATTCGCGCCCGCCATGGCCAAGCGGGAGCGTACGCGAAACCGAAATTTATTATTCCTGCTCTCGGACTAGCAGGAACTTTCCACCGGTCAACCGGACGACGGGGGCACAGTGCCGCTCATCGTAGCGAGTAGTCCGAGATTAGGCGAGAAAGATTATTGCTCTATGAAGCACTTAACCAGCCCGCTCGATGCGACCGCGCAGGGGTGAAAGTAAATCTAATAAAATTGTAATTGTTAATTTCAAATGACTGTGACGCGGACGACGTGTGCGATTGCACGACTTCGTTTTCCGCCGTTTCCGTGGCCGGACAGGCTGAATGATGCGATGAACGATGAACGGTTGTGCGGGCCACGATTTGCTTAGCACCGGCGCATCCTTAGTGGTACTAATGGAAGGTACGTAACGATTACATTTTATGCGCCCTAGGGTTGTCCTTTTAGGGATTCATACATTATTGATGAGCCTTTGCGTGTGCTGCAGGTCGATGGTGGGATATATGTTTCAACGTTCATCCGCCAAACAAACTAATCACAGACGACAGATGAAAGTATTACTGGAGAAGGTATCGTCATGGATGCTGAGCATGCGACGCGTTTCATTTCCGGAAGTTGAACACGAGTGTGCAATATTTGATTTAATTAGTGTTTACGTGTCTCTCTTAACGAGTAGCTCAAAAACTTTCTCGATGTTCAAAAAAAAAAGAAAGGTATGGGACATATGCCTTTTTGAATAATTTACAATTCCGTTTTCCAAAAAAAATCAAAAATTAAACTTATCCCGAAATTTAGCATTACAAGATTTCACGATCATCTTCAAGGCATGAATATGGTGCCAAGTATAAAAAATGGTATAAAAAATTAAATTAAAACCTCAAAAACCTCGCATACCAAAATGGGTTCAAATCTTCATAGAAAACGGCAGTGGCGGTACTTTCAATTAGATCTACAGAACCTCTATCAATTACCATCCATACAAACTCGACGACCCCGACACAACCGTACCGTTTCAACGCGCAAAAGGCAATGTGAAAGAACGAATCGCAAAACGCTGTTTCAAAAAAGCATCCCAAACACCCCAAAAACGGATCGCGATTCCGTTTCTTTCCCGTTCATTAACCAGTAACAAACAGGTTCATTACTTTGACCTACCGAAAAACGCATTAAATGCGTCGCGGTAGGCTGCCGCACATGTATACCCATAAAGCTCCCAGCGCTTCCCACAGCTCAACTCTTCACACTCTTCACATACCACATACACACGTTTGACTTTCTTTATCTAATAAAATGAAAATAAACACTATTGCACTCCTCCTGCACACTCCTGAAGGTGAAGGATGGAAGAAAGCAGACGAAAAAAAAACCCATCGCCAGCGCTGCTCCGGTCACTAAATTCATTGCTTCCCCCGGGAGCCCACAGCGAACCAAAAAGTAGGCGAGTTATTTGCGCGTCCAAGTCCCTGAGAGACAACGAACCTTCTATATGAGTGAGTCGTTTGGCGCTAAAAGAGCGCACGGAAAAAGAAACTAAAACTATGCGCGCATCTCAGCGCATGAGCGTACTTTTACGGTACCGACAGGTGAATCGACACCACTCCACTAACCCCTCGCCACCCGCTAGATTCGTCCGGTGCTCTGGAGGGTGACACAAAAATAAATCATAACCATTTGCAAAACCAGGATGAGCAGTAAAATATTAATAATTCATGTTGACGAGTTGGGAGCTGCATTTCCATCTCGCATGACTCACACTCGGTACGCAATTTTCATTCTCCCTTGATCGCGCACGAACTTTTCTTGAACAGTTTTTTTCAAACCGCTCACCATTTGACCGAATGTTTTAAACAAAAACAAGCATTCCACAGCGGAAAGGAAAAGTCATTTGAAGCCACTTCACTTGTCTCCTATTCTCATTGCCCGCTTCTGTACATTGCCGTGTGGCGTGCTAAGGAAAGGGTCGCCGATGCCCTCTGGGAAGCTATAAAGATATGTGTATGCAAAGTACGGCTGACACAAACGATCGTATGCGATCACACGCCCGTTTCAAAACTCTCTCACACACAAACACACAAGTACATTAGCCATTTCAAAGGCAAGTTTTCTTCCCGTATCACTGCTCCCCTCGTTTTGTGCAAAGGAGCTACGGGTAAATGCTTTGGAGTGGCAGCAGGGAAGAAAAAGAGAGTGTTCCTGGGCTCTGGCACCGCCACTGCTCGAAGGCAAATGTCGAATGTGGAAGGTGGAATGTGGCACGAGCTACCACGCGCGAAAGAAACACCGAAAGAAAAAAAAACCCTCCCAGAACGAAGGTAACACCATCGCCATCGAGGCTGGTGAAAACTTCCAGTACGATTTTTCCCACCGCGGAAAGCGAAAACACTCCACCCCGCCACACCGGGAGGTATGGGTGCGAGAAAGAGCAGAAGACGGAACCGCTGCAAGAGGTCGGTGCTGTTCGGTTGCACTTCCGCCAGAAAGCGTCCGCGCCGGCGAGAAAAGCGCACAAACCACACGTTCACCGCCGGGGTTAAACTTTTCACTCGCTCGCTCTCTCGCTCGGCCGTCTTCCGGCCCCTAAGCCGCCACTTTCGTGCTCACGCTCATCTCACTCGACGCTCTCCGCATCTCACGCTTTTGGCGCCGGAAAAAACTCACGCTTCGGCCTGGCGTGTGTATAAATATGACGTTTGCCCACCAGTACAGCATCAGTGATCTAGCAACCGACGATCGAGCTTGTCAGCGTGCAGCTAACCCTCCGTATCGCCCACCAGGACAGGACATTTCCGTGTCGTGTTTGTCGTTTGAGCGCCGTCCTTTTGTGATAGTGTTTCGGGAGTGTTTGTGTTTGCCCTCAGTGTTGAAAAATGAATCCCGTGGTGCGTTCCGTCATTGCCGTCGTGCTGCTCGGTGCGGTCGCAGTCAGTGCCGCTACCGAAGATTACCAGAGCCAGAGCCTGCGGGCGATCGTGCGGGTGTACGACGAGTGCTCGAAAGCCGAAACCGGGTTCAGCCCGTGCCTGAAGAAGCGCGCCATCACCTTTATCGATCGGTTGTCCCGAGTGGATGCCCTCGCCCTCGGCGATCTTAAGATTGTGCGCAACGAGCGAGCCGCAAACGAGCCAACGAAACCGTTGACGGAAGCTGAGCTCGAACAGAACCTCCCCCGTGGATTGGAGGCACGCGATGAGGCCCTTACAAACATGCTGCTGGAGAAGGTTGCCAGTATCTTCAGCAGCCGTACCGTGCAGGTCACCCTGCCGAAACTCTCCAGCGAGGAGCTCGGCCGTGGATTGGAGGAAGGTGAGTTCCTTGGGGCGTAGCATTAAAGGAACGTTAAAAAAGACAACAGCTCCATTTGACTTGGGATGCGTTTGGCAAAGGAAAGGATTTTATTTTGTCCGATCTTTCGGTAGCGATTTTTGTCTGCACAAAACTTCAAATAGTTGGATCGTAGCTAGTCACCTAATATCTTGAAATCCTGCAAATATTCCTTCTCCTACTTCCAGGCCGCGGCAAGATGAAGAAGATGATGAGCATGATGATCATGGGCTTCATGATGAAGATGGCCGCCATGGTGCCGGTTGCTATCGCCGGTCTGTACCTGCTCGCCGGTAAGGCGCTCATCGTGTCGAAAATCGCGCTCCTGCTGGCCGGAATCATCGGGCTGAAGAAGCTGGTCGCGAGCAAGCAACAGCACGGTAGCGGTTGGTCGAGCGGTGGATCCGGACACGGTGGCTGGGATCGTCGATCGGCCGACGCGGCCGCCATCGCCCAAAACATGGCCTACAGCGCGTACGCCAAGAACCAGGCGTAAAACTGCCACACCCAAATCATCCAAACACACACACACACATTCTTCTCCTGTTACTACTTCACACACTCTCTCATTGACGTCATCATCCATCCCCAAACGGCGGCAACATGTGCCCAGAACATATTTATTTATTTATTTAAGTTATTTAAATTATTGAACGTCCCCGTCGTCTCTCGTTTCCGGCAGCACTCATTGACAAAATCAAAGAAATGGCTTTTCTCTATTGACCTAACGAACCTTTTTTCCCACTCGAGTCTGTGATGATGTGCTGGTTTCATTTGCTCCAACATAACGTCACGATGCATTCTCAGATCCAATTTCCATTCCTATTTCCGCTGCAGAAAATCTGCATACAATCGTGGTGGGCATTGTGTGGACCCGGTTTCACGGTTTCTCCCATCGCTTCAATTCTATCAATCGCCTATCAACAATCGACCCTGCTCGTACTTTCTCCTCCCGGATGCACATCGCGGAGCGTGCCTTTTATTTTTCCACATGTCCCCATACTTTTCTGCCAATCTTTTCTCACCCACCTTTCTGCCGCGATCTAACGCGCGATGCTTTCAATCTCTTCATTTTCAATTGTCTCACCCATTTTCACGCCTCCCTCCCTATCTTCGCGTGCTGCTTATACATTCTCACACCACGCCGCAATTCCTCCCCGACTTCATGACTGTCCCTTGACTTTCACTCATGAGCTCCTTCGGCGATCTCAATCCGCGTGCCGCGAGAATCAGGCGTGCGAATTTCCCGACCGTTATCTCCTCGATCCGCACAGACACACACACACACACATACTCATACAATTTTCTCCAATTTTCCGAGCCATTGTCAATTTGTGCACGTGAAACGGAGGCGGCAACGGTGCACGGTGCAGCTAAAACACACGACCAACACGAACGCGTGGCAGCAAGTAGGACAACCGACGACGAGGCTGTTGTTGACGCTGAGCGACATACGGTAACATAGTGGATGCATAGTGCATCGTGTTTCGTTATGTTTTACGGACACGGCGATCTGTCGCCTGGCCCCGAAATGCACGCAGAAGCGAAAATGCAACACATAAAACAGGAACAACAAACGATACAAAGAACAGTAGCATAGACAACAAACCATTATCAGATAAAGAAAAACTACGGACAGCAAACAATTGTAACAGAAAAGAAAACGTGACGCAGCAGAAGCGAAGAAATTAACGAAATGCAACCAAACAGAGTCAAAATCAATTACAAGCACGCACTGTTGTTTCTTTCTTTGCTTCATACGTTTCTACCATGCCATCTAATGCGATGGTTTGCAGACACATCGTTATCCGAAAATTGAAACAAAAGAAATCGCCACGTTCGACCTCGAGATGCATTTTCCCGAGGTTGGGAGGAATCGGTAAATTGTGCCTCTTTTCCCGACGGCAGCACACAAAAGAAAGTGCACACGGTTCATCCTCATCTTCTCCTTTCTATCTGGCTCTAGAGGTCATTGAACGGTAACGATGGATGTAAACCATTCGGCAACAAAAATAGGAGAGAATCTTCACATGTAATTATCTTGTTAGCGGTTGGAATGCCGGGGTTTTGCCTCCCGAACGACCGGGTTATCGTCGAAAAATGTGTCTAATCTACTTTTGCAAAGAAAAAAAATCGTCTAAAAAGTTACACTCTACCAGAACGACTTGTTGTCTGGCAATGCTTCAGTACCGGGTGCGGCTACAGAAGAACGGTTCACCCGTCAGTCGCGGTTAATGCGATCGCGAAACGTATGCTCAGCTGTTAACGAACGAACACACAAACGCGTTCGGAAAAATTGGAGAGCAAAAACCATTCTCACCTTAACTTTGCTACGCTTCGTCTGACCCATCCTTCCATAGTTCGCACATTACATTTGGATCGATTTTCGGATGGACGTTTGCCGACCAAACGGAGTATTAAATCGTGCGTAGCTAACAGCCAGATCGCATTACCGCTGCTCGAGGTGGAATAGCTCTAATCTAATGCGGCTCAGAACGTTCAGCCGGTGCGGAGCAGTGGCGAAAATTACCGTGTGCAACCGGTGCTAACTGGCTCCAAACTTTTGTGGCACCGGCCGCATAGCTCCTACCGTTCGGTATGTGGGTCAGTAATCAAGAAAGCTAACTAGATGCCGTGTGCTACAGAGAGCATCTTTTAAGGATGATTGAAGATTAGCGTTTCTAGTGTGAGTTAGTTTTTTGTGCGTCTATTGCAATTTTAAAATAAGGGAGGATTAAATCGTTCTTACATTTTAGTGAACATTCGTTTTAAAAACCTATCATGGACAAAACGAATAATACCATCTTCCACGACATTACTATGTAGGACAATAATTTAAAAGGGCAAGTATAAATGTGCGTTTGGTATTACGTTAAAATATTTTAAAATGATTTGTATAGTTTGCTTCAATAAAAACTGTAAAGTCTTATTCATTTCACTCATTCGCAAGGATTAAGCACTATTGTCACTTGGTTTACGCTAAATCATCAGGTACACATACTAAAATACCGTTATCTTCTAGCATATATAAAAAATAAATCATCAGAGGTCAAAAGGTAGTATACAACTCTGACTTTGCCTATAGAAGTAGCCTGTTACCAAATGTCTAGTGTGATAAAATTATGTTTAAATTACAATCGACTATATTCATTATAAAAAAAAACTTTATAACAATTGTTTTTCAAGATCGTGGTACACGGAAGCTCAGCTTTGATGTGCGCTCAATTCGATACAAGCGGTAGTAGCTCAGTTTCGTTATGCGCCAAAATGTATGCTGTATGCATGTTTTTAAACCCTGTATTTCAATTTTTTCTCAATTTAAACATTACGTTAGTTGTCCGCAATTTATGTTGTATCAACAAAACTTCAACCCCATGAGCATATTAAATTATGATTTTTATCTTTACCTTCACATCCGCTACTTTATATAACCCCAAATTTAGATAGAAATTTTTGCGCTTGTCAGGACAATCGCATTGAATAGCGAAGCTACGCTGTGTTATAATAGGAATTATTAAAATGTTTTTAATCAAATAAAATTGCATATAATTAAGCAAAGCTTTTCCTAATAATACGAAACAGCATATTGAAACTTTCATTTGTATGTGAGGCTGGTGTGTTGATTTGCTTTATTTTGAGATACATGAAACTAGCGTTTAAATACACTTTACAGCAACGTTGTAATCTTACTTAATTGAACAGTATCTTCTTCGTTTGTTGCGGAACCTTAGATAAAAGATAGGCAGTGTTGGCAAATTCAATGGCGCAGCGCTACTCATCGCGCATCGTCGTTCGTATAAAACGTCGTTAGTCGCTCTTGCCAGCAATTCGGGGCTATTGCAGGTTAATCTCATTCGGTGCGTCTTCTGCTACTAAACCTATGTACAAATTTCTCACTCAAACGACCCGCGAGCACCATCCGCTTAGTGCAGTGCTGTTGCGTTCACCGACACGCTCTTCCTGTAGCGAAGCAGGTTCAGGTCGTTGAAGCTAGGATTTACTTTCGGCACAAAAATGGGAGAACCATTCATACCGAACTGGGGACGGGATGCCGCAGTCGATGGTGGGAATGATTTTTCGCCATTGTTCAATTCAAAGAACGGTTGGGAAGGTTTTCCCTGCCCCAGGATGGTGCTCTGGCCGAATGTCGACTGCTTGGTGAACAGACCGTGTCTGAAAGGCGCGTTGTGCATGGTGTAAACGCTCACCGGCGTGGAGGTGGTAGCTGCCGGTGGAAGCGCAATGCTCTGTCCTGGCGCCAGCGGCTTGTACGGAACTGGTAGTACAACGGATGGATGGTAGTAGGCGTTTCCGTGCAACGCATCGTACGGAACGGTCGGCTGAAGGTGGCTTTGCGTTGCCAGCTGTCCGCTCGGGGTGGCCACACCATCGATACGCAGGATGCGCGTGTTGAACTCGTTGGCGTCGAGGTTTTTCAAGAAGAAACGGTGGAACTTGGACGTCAGGATGTACAGTGCCGTGCCATCACGGTCTGGGGTGCGAAGGTCGGCAGCAAACTGAATTTTTTCTTGATCTTGCACAAGGATCCTGCAGAAACAACATCGAACATATTACAACTAAGTCAAATTCCATCAATGGAAGGTAGGAATTACTTACTGATGCTCGTTCGTTCGCGGATTCCAAGATGCAACGGCAGTCTCCGACAGTGGCGCGTAGAAGATGGTACCTCCACGTGGAGAAACTCCCAGACCGATGCCCTGGGAAGATTTACGTCCAACCAGTTTCACGGGTAGTTCCTTTCCAAATGGCAGTGGTCCGGCGCGAAGCGCAGCCGTGGTGACAGAGAAAATGCTAGTGAAAAGTAAAACATTTTCAAATTAAAGATACATTATTGCACTACTTTCAAGTCAACTTACCGATCGGTGGCCAAAGGTTGGAAATAGACAATACCGGCTTCCATATCAAACGCCAATCCCACAATACCATCCATCAGCGTGAACCGATGCTCAAGAATGGACGACTCGGCAAAGTCCGGATCGGGGTACATTGCCGGATGGCTGACGCGCCAGGTCAGATCCTTTCCACTATCGTACACCACGATTCCTGGTGCGACGGTGTCCGTGATGTAGACGAACACATCATCGCAGTTGTTCTCCGGTCGGGATGACGTCTCATCCACGATGATGTTGGTGTACAGTGACTCGCGTCGCACAACCTCTGGCGGGAAATCGATACGGCGCACCACCTGATCCGTATGCAGATCATACACCAAGATCTTTGGCGGGCAAGTCACTTCGAAATCCTCGAGCGAACGCGAAACACCCGCGTCCAGCGCCCACAACCGATTGCACGAGTCAATGCGGAGCCGATACACAGACACAAGTCCAATGTCGGAACAGTTGTACTCCTTCGTGGCGGCGCGATGGTGCGTCCAGTCGGGGTACGCCTGCAGGACGGGTGAGTCACCATTGGTGCCGCGTGGAATGCTCGACACCGTCGCCGGAACGCCCGAAAAGAGACGCGGGGTGGCGATAAAGATACGATCGTAGCCCACCTCCATCCCGGTGGCGACAACGTTTTCAGGGTTGTAGAACTCCTTGCTAGAGGCCGGATAGTCCCACGGGAAGTTGTAGTTGAGCAGGTTCCACTGCTTCACGACCTCCATCTTGTGTAAATCATCGGCCTGGCAGGGAGTGTTGTGGGCAAGCAACACACCACTGCACAACACCGCTAGCAGGCTCCAGCGGTGCATTTCTCAACAGGCTGCGGAGGAAGAGAGAAAGAGACAGAGATTGAGAAGTTTGCGTTACATAATCGATACCAGCCATTGAACTCACGCGATGGCGAACAAACTACGGTTGTATTTTGACCTGATCAAGCTTCGCCCAAAAGGAAAAGGCATCGAATTGCATATGGAAGTAATTCCACTCGTTACAACGCAGCTGTCAATAGACGTTTATTCTACCACGGTAAATGCGGCACCGTTTAGGCGATCGTTTACCAATGCAACGATTGTTGCATTTGCATTCAACCCCTTCCTCAAACCTCTCAAGGATTTGAATGAGATATATGAGACTCAAATTAAAAAAAAATCGCTTTTACAACTTCACCATTCTCTTTCTACGAGGCTCTTCATAAACAACCTCCAATAGAAGCAGCTATTTTAGTGGTGCCTTTGAACTCAGTGCATAATTTATGCAAAATCATACATGCTATAAATTGCCAGGTGCGTGAGTGCCTGAATTCCAATCAACCCGATGAAGTAACACAGAGGACACCGAGTGATTCGGTAGCATTTTTTTTTGCATTGACCGCACGTTGCAAAAAATCCGCTCAAAACGAACACCTACGACTGAACCTGTTCGGACCGGACATTACACGGAACAACCACCACATGTTTGCTTGTTGCTGCATAACAACGTCTGTTGAATTAATGGGTGAAAAAACACAACTCAACAATGGCTGAATCTTATGTAAGTTGAGCTCGTGTATTACCTGTTTACGATTGCTGCAAAAATGAAATACTTTTTAATGTTTTTTCTTCAAATTAATCGATTTTTCAGTTTAAAACCCGAAAAACATGTGTCGCAAGCAATATTTCTTTCGTTATGATGAAATTTTTAAGGAAAAATTTAATCATTATCCGTTCTCCATGTTTATGTTTCTTTTTTGCCATATTCGTTCAAATTAACATAAACACGTTAGAAGGGAACGTAAACCGCAAAAAGGGAAACGTTTCCGAGGCGAAAACATAAAAACATGTCTCCAATCATACCCGGCCGGTTAAACTAAAGCAGCCGAACAGTGCAAATGGGGCGGAAAATCTCACACATGTTTCACACTAATTAGACCCCAGTCGAGTGTCTCGAAACACTGCCAATTTATTGGCCGACCTCACCTCTAGCGAGCCCACCATCGTAACCTTCGGCGACGGAACAGGAAGCTCAAAGCGTCAGAGGTTGCTCGAGAAACAACGCACTCGGTTTGGAAATCCCGGTTGCAAGAAGATTGAGGAATTAATTTACAACTAAACTTCTTTCGCACGACCGTTTCGCTGGGAGGGGGCATGGTTTGACCGAGGGCGATTTTCCACCGTACCAAACCGTCCTCGCCACCGTCCGGATTGGCGTGAAAAATAGACCCCAAAATGACTCTATTTACACAATATGCATGTCGCCGTGCTGCCAGGCCAGTGTTTGCTGGGACAATACAACGGACAGTGGAGAGATTCCCATGACGATACTCATGCCGACCCGTACAAACGTTGCTCACTTAGCGAGCCGTGTCGTTTTGATGTCCATTGTACGATGGTGGAACGAACGTGCATGATGAGACGCATCGGCCCAATTCGCTCGACACGGAATTCGTCACACCTTTGATGTGGTGCACACACACACGCACGTACGCGCACACACACATTCATATACACTACGGAACACAAAGGTACGTCTGAAAGCTGCTACTTCTGCTGCAACAACGCTTGCTGTGATCGAATCATAAGCGAGAGCATTATGCAAACCGTCCGTGCCATCATAGGGCGAACTACTTCACGATCTCACACATCGATCGATCACACTCAAGGCCACCCATAATGCGAAATCCAAACCGCACGGTTCACCCCAAAAACGGTAAACCCCCGGCACAGTCCAGTCTTCGTCCCTTTAACGGGAAAACCATTTTCCGAGAAGCGCTCCACATTCTGGGCCGTACGTAATTAGAGTTCGTGCGTCAAGCGAAGTGTACAAGATCCGGATCCCGCGCGGGAAAAACTATACAGCTGACACAGAATGCAGTGAACGTGCAGGTGGGCCCATTCGTGCCAGGTTCCATGCGCGGAGTCCCGTTTCATAGCGCATTCGGACCGGTTGCACCGTGTGACCAGCTGCATCGAAACTTTTGCCCTTTACGATCCGCTCGCGCTGCTTCGCACACATCTGGGCATGCCTTTCACTTTCGCGTTCTGGTTCTAAGGACACTGAGCGAAGGCGTGGAAACGCTACTAAACTTACATTATGTTTCTTCGCTGCTGCACGGAACACACTGCAGAAAAAAAGGGTCGCACACAACGAAAGCGCACACCACCTACCGGAACCAACGAAAAACACTAGCAAACAAACGAGACACGGCCTGCTGCTGTTGCTGCTGCAGGAGATCTGAACCGATTCACGTCCGAACGGCAAGTGTGATCGTGTGCTGCTCGTCGTGGCACTTTTGATGCGTTTTGCACGAACGAAGGCGCGCCGCCACCCGAATGAACCGGATGGCAAGCCTACCTACTCCCATTCACTGTGGGAAGGAGAAAAGCGAGCCGGCCACTTCGACTGCTGGACGGACGGTCGGCATTACGCTTTGTTTTACGGTGCAAAAAATAATCCTTTCCAAAAGCAATTCGTCCTTAGCGCGTGGTTTGTGGAAGTAGCCATTTGTTTTGTCTTATTTTTTTTCCGTGCTGCAAAAATATGAGATAATAATAGGTTGGTTTCGTTTGTGGGTGATATAATAAATTTAAGTTTTTTTTTATCAGTTATGATCCACAAGTTGGACAGCTATCAATATATCTGGCAAATCAATTATGGCTGATGGGCGTGATTTTATGGCAACGTTGTAAAGTGAGTAGCATGAAATTATAAAACTTTCAGAATTTATCATTTAATGGTTGTGCTATTGTAGAACCATGTATATGTTGTTAAATATATATATTTTTAT
>JXXB01031919.1:0-15614 GCA_000956275.1 Anopheles koliensis | reverse complement strand
TTGAAGAGCCCAACGTGTGGACAAACTTATTTTAAATTTAAAACTAATTTTATAATTCAATTACGTCGGGTAAAATGAATCAGATAAAATCGAGAAATGAATTATTTTCCTCCAAACTTCCAAAAACCCATACCGGAAATAGGAGTAGGAATATCCTCGCAAATCACGTAGAACCGGAGCAGCGGGCAGTAAGTGTTTCCCTTTCCGTTCAACCAAATTCCGAAGGACGTTCCGAAGGCAGAAGCAGCGCGAAACAGCTGCCAACACACAGACTCCAGCAAACGGTCTCTTCCTGCGGAGGAAAAATAAATAATGATAAGGAGAAGTAAGTCCTCAAGTGTGGAAGAAACACGGCAACTCCGGTGTTCCGGAGCAGAAGCAGCAGCACGAGAACTCCTTCCAGCGTTCGTTCGTTCGTTCGTTCGTTCGTTCGTTCGTTCGTTCGTTCGTTCGGGTGGTAAAGTTTGATGACGACAACATGATGTATCATAGTTCAAACTGCAGGGATGCCTGATCAATTTCGCACGCAGCATGAATTTGCTTTTATTTAATGCAAGATTCTGATAATATTATTTATAACAATCTATATGAAATATACGTTTTACTCTCGCTCTCGCTCCGTGCGTCTTGGGGCTTTGGTGCTCGTTGCAGCACACGTTGGAACAACTTCTTTTTCCCAGCTACCCCATACCACGCACCTTCCCATCCCCGTCCCCGTCGTCTCCGGCGTTGTCAAATTTACTTCGGAATCTTTTTCTTTCGTAGCAACCCATCGCGGTATCCTTGCCTGCGGTTGCTACGATGTGCGACATACACTCGAAGCGGTGAATTGAAAAATTCTCCATAGGTTTATACTCGAAGTTTTATACTTTACTTATGGGAATACAATTTTAGTAAAATATTTCACAACAAGCTTTGGCTCGAGAATTTTACCTTCCCTGTATTTAGTTTATGATTACCGAATACGAATGGACCCAAACAGCTTGCACTTGCGCATCCAACCCAAATCCTTTTCGATTCAACCACACACTCGGCATGGTGCTGATTCAAAAGCACCTCCAAAAGGGCCCCACATACACTGGTGGCTCAGACCAGCGCCACGTCCTCCCGGCATTCGCAAACAACAACCGAAACGGTGGTAGCTAAAAGCATTTTTTCCACCAAACACAAACATACTCCCCTTTTCTCGGCGAAGGCACTTAGCCCCAACACCCGCTTTCCCGCTTCGTTACATCCCACTGCTTGCCTCCGCCGAATGCATCCCGTTGTTAATATCCTTAATGTAAACGATGGAACCAAGGGAAAGAGAGAAAGAAAGAGCAAAAAAAAGCACATGAACCGAGGGCGCCATGAATTATGAGCAACGATATACTTGACGTACATGCGACCAAACATAATTCGAGCATATATACACATCGGGTGGAGTGGTGGAGGGAGCAATCGTGCGCCTCCCCATCCACCCGACCGCTCTCTGTACGATTCCTTATCGATTCCTCGTCCTGAAACTAGCGATGCGAGCGTTACACTCTCTAGGATGCCTTGGTCGTGTTTCGCTCGAAACGAAGCACTTGTACCGAGGTAAAGGATTTTCTTTTCCGTACACGTTTTTCTTTCGTTCGCCTTTCGATCGTGTGTGATATCGTGCCCTTTTTCGCCCAGCGCACCACAACGCAGACAAGTGCCAATAAAGGCTGTCAAGGCAGTGGGGACGGAAAGTGGCGTGATACGACGCCTAGAGACGAGCCAACATAAACATGCTAACTTCATGCCCATGGGTTCCGTTCTATTTGCTTTCCCCTCGGCCTCGGGACCCAGTACGCCCGGCCATCTTCGTACGCCCTAATTCCAACACATTGCACCGTGTAACACGCCATTCGCTATGGGCGTGATTGAATTTTCTCCACCGCGATGGAAGAAATTTATTTCCGATCTTCCCATCAAAGCAATCGGCGACTAGAAAGCCGCAAGGAAACACTAAATAAAATTTGCCCAATTTTCGCCGCTCGCATCGGTGGCAAGAGGGGAGTGAGGGTGAGGGGAATTGAGGCTTCCGAAAATTAGATTTTTCACTTTGACGGCGGAACACCAGTGGTCACCGTAGGAGAAAATGCGATTACTGTGCCGCCACCGCCGGCTTCATCATCGCTCACGGTGCGATAATTATACGAGATTAGATTATTGGCCAACCTTTCGAGCGAGACTTAATGGGTTATTTTGGAACTGAAAGGCTTCGAGTCATTTGCGAACAGGTCAATTTCCACCGAAACTCAACCAATTTCGGATGGCGGCTTGAGTTCGATTGAACGCATCCACGGGATGCGAAGTGTCTTTCTCTCCGCGTTGCCTTTGATCCTAACCGACGACGGTCTTGCTGGGTTTCACTAGAAACCGCTAGCCTAACAGTAGTTGGATGAAATAATAATAACTCCATCAAAATTAAATGAACCATTGCGGTTCGGCGGTGAAAAGTGGAACACGTGAAACGCACAGTATTGTCCAATTTGCCTTTAGACATGCCCCTAGATGGGGCTACTAATTATCGGGGTAAACTTATCCATCCCTAACCCTTAATAAAACGCGTCAGCGCCACAACCGGACGACACAACTTCATCCCATGACAACTTTATCCCAACCGCATGGGTAGCATTATAAATCGCGGCCTATAAACTGACCTCCCCTAGACCCATAGACCATTTCTCAACTCGTCAAACGCAGCGGCGCCCACTGGAATGGGCCAGCAACACCCACATGCCAGGGGGCGGGGGTGCTATCTTCCCCGTGGGCGTGAAGAAGTGAAGAAGTTTGCCCGAAGCGCTCCGACCAGCGATCACACGCGTTTTTGCGGTTTACGTCCCAAATTTGCATCCCACTCCCGGGCCGCCGTACCCTTGTCTTCACACCGGGAATCGAACCCGCGCCACGAAAAGAAATCTCGGAGAATCCTGGGGAGCAATTTTATTACATCTAGTGCTAAACCACTCACGACGAAATTGGACCACAGTATGGGTGTGTGTTTAGAGTAAGTCCGGCGCAGCACGCGTAACAGGGGCGGACGTGCCTTTGGCACCGCACAGCTTCGTGTCCCGGCATGGGATTGATCTTCCCGGTGCAAATACCGCATAAAAACGCGTGCGCTACGGTTGCGACGGGATGCGACAAACCCACGGGACCTATCTTTTCACACCTTCACACCGTGCGCCTTCGGGTACGACGCCTTTGACTGCGGCTCAGTTTGGTAGAAATTATTTTGGGATAAAATAATTCGACAACACTCATCGCACACAGCATGGCGCGTGTGAGCGCGGGTCGACGATTTGTGGAGTTGCCCATTTTCGATCAGACGCTACGGTCCAGCGACGGGTGTTTGTCAACTGTCAACTCAAACTGTGTTTTTAAGAGCCGAAAATTGATGATCGCTCCAAGTTGAGTCGCAGCAGCCCACAATCAGCCAGCGGTGAAGGGTTGCCATAGCAAAGGGTAAGGGGAGCGAGCTTGGTTTGAAAAGTTTCTGTTCGGGAATATCCGTACTGTACGAATCGGGGTCGACTTTCATGACTGCGTCCGATCCTTCCCTGATTTTTGTTTCGAACCACACGGACGCTGTTTAAATACTTTTCAATCCAGGTTCGTTCTTGAAACGATCGGTGAGGAGAATTGATTTTTTATATCCTTCCACGCGGCGATGTGTTTTATTCATATTTAAATCTTTCCTCCATAACTCTTCAACCGAATTTCCCGCGGTCCGTGGTGTAAAATCGTTTGTTTTACGACCATTCGCTGAGCTCACGGTGTGGAAGAACGATCTTGTCTTTGAAACCTATTATTCTCTCTACAGATGGAAATCGGCCGATAATTACGATTATTGGTTTTTGATTGGTCACTCATCGCCATCAAAGTCACTCCGGCGAAGGAAATATTATTACGTCTCTCCGTAAGGGATTCTACGCTCCTTTTGCTAACTGCACTGTAAACCATCCGTAGCATGTTTTCTCATAAAGAAACACATCGCTCGACGCTCGTATCTCTTCTATAAGACTCCAATTTTCCAACCATTCCCGATGCATTAAACATCTTGAAAAAGATTCTTTACGAGTCTTTACACAAGACCCATTTCGAAATCATCGTACCATTTCATTTTCAACGTTCATACTTTTCTCATTCTCTGCCACCCGGTTCCTAACCGTGCTCGTAAAATTTTGGTGGGCCCGTAGTACACTCTACAATGTTTTAGGTATTTCAAGTGATTCTTAAGTTTGGCCGCCGAACAATAGGCTGTTTGCCGGCTATCCTCTCATACTTGTTCCCGGGCGCTGATATAAAGGATAATCTGCTGTCGAATAAAGGGACTACCGATGCTTTAAGCACTGCAACAATTGTAACCGAAGGACAGTTTCCAAACAGTCTCCATTGTGCAAACGCATTAACTCTTTGACGTATCAAGCATTCAACTTTCCATTTTTCGCTCTGCCTCGCCGTCAGCAATTGGCTTAGGAGTCTTCTTGAGAGCTGTTACGACCGGGATGGGACTTGTCGTGTATGACCACGCTCAAGATTCGCCACAGGACGTACGATGCGAATTCTGCAGCTGCGCATTGTGAAAAATACGCAACGGCAACTTGCTAATGCCTGCAGCTCATGCTAGCGTTTTAGAAACGCACGAAGGCGGAGCATTGGCGATTGTATAACTTACAAAGCTGCGACCAATCAGCGACTTGTACCTGAATAAAGCAAATTTTCAGTATTCATGATAATCGAACGGATTATGAGGATTCTGAGATAAGTTAAACACATTGGTCTAACTTTTTATGCTTACGTTATTTAATAGATTTGTTATAATTACTTGTAATATTACCCAAACCATTTTTTGTGGTTTTGCTGTAAGCCACGAACTAGAATTTCTAGTTTCATTCATTATACTAATATTCATACTAACAACATAAAAATAATATTTCTATCCGCCACTACGCCATAAGTACAAGCAGATATTTGATTGACCACATTTTTTTATTTCCATACAATGTACAATGTTTTTAATATTTCACTGCTCTAGATTGAAAAACAAATTGGAAAACTCAATAAGTTAATGCGATATTTAAACTTCAGTGAGAAAAATTATTTGGTAAACGAGCGCAATTTTTGAATATCTGTTGGGAGAGAAAACTCTGCCAATAATTCAACTGTGGTAATTGTAACGGCCGTTCAATAGTCCACCAAACTGCCACATTCTGAACACGGTTAAGTGTTCAGGAATTAATCAGCTAACTGTCATTTGCTCGTTGTAAGGTGTTTGCTTTGTACGTAATACACAGTTTTACATTCAATAGCTTACTAATTAAACAACTGCTACATTAAAGTTGTATGTTTAGGATATTATGCACCTTATCTAAGCTTATTTTAGCGTATTTCTTTACCAACTTCAATTCAAAAACGTCAAACTGTCAAAGTGGATGTCAAATCGTGCTGCATAGCCCGGCCTGCAATTTTATAGTGACCTTTAGAGATAAACATTGCAAAGAAGAAATTTTTGTTTGCAGGCCATAAAAATTGTGTTACTCAAGTTATTGGAGACTTTGTGCAGGTTTTCTCGTAGCTCACTGCATACCGTTCCATCTGTAATCGTATTGTAATCATCACCTACCGCATCGTCAGCCTGTGGGGCACACAATTCTTGCCGGGTTTTGCCGTACAAGCATGTAGAAGAAGGAACCGTTTTGTTTACTTTTTTGTGTTTCCTGTTTCTGGTTCCGCTGTCTACGGTGTGAAGGATCGTTGCAAAATATGTTGTTCGTCCACCGTCACCGTGTGCTAGCCATACTCTACCACCATTAAAACATTCCAACCTATGCTGCAGTGGCAGTATTTGTAGCTCCGCTGCCCTTGATGATTGGCCCGATATGTATTCGAAAGTTCTAAATTATCCCGCAGCTAGTAGCGCTACCAGTGCCCATTCTCGCTTCGTGGCCAGTTCTTCTGGAGCGGCCTTGTCGTCAAGCGCAAGCATTTCCTCGTTCAACTTTGACAACCTTCGCTTGGATGATATTCTCTGTGCCGTCTGCCAGTCGGTGCTGGTAGAACCGGTGTACCTGCCCTGCCAGCATCTTTTCTGCCGGAACTGTATCCGCGAAACGATCGAAACAAACAATCTAAATTGTCCGTGTTGCCGGAAACGGTTCGGTACCTGGTATCGCCATGCAACCCGTGCCAACGAACTCGTACACGAACAGCTTTGGCGAGCGATCCAAAACCAGTTCCGTGAACATTTGGACGAAGACACTCCGGGCTCGGGCTCTTCGAAAAGTTCCTCCACGCAACAAGTGAAACCATTGTACACAGCGCGTAAGAAACAGGACACTATGAATATGGAACCGGACGGTAGTACTAACTGTTTGGCTCTCTTTTTAGCATCAACGTCCAACATCTCCCTTGCTGATACGGGAGAGATAGGGAAGGAGTTTAAAGAGGAGCTGAAGCGTTATCAGAAGGAAATTTTCGAGGAGAAAACGAAGGAACTGACCGCCTCGGAGCAGTACATTATCAATCTGTACAAACAGGAAGGAATTATCGATCTTGCTGACAACAGTAGCCATGTGTCGGTCTCGTCGGCCACCACGCCCGATCTGCAGGATGGTATCGGATGTGAGAAATCGCTCACCGACAATTCGGTGGCTGGACCGTCGACGGTACGAAAGCTAGCTCCACCAAGCCAAATCTCTACGCTCAACGGCACAAAGGCTAAGGCATCGCCATCGAATGGAAGGTGAGTGGGTTTTTTAAGGGGCCGGTTTCGGATGATGCTGAATTGATAACCGTGTTTCACGCTTGCATCGATACAGTGTCATCTCCATCTCGTCAACGTCATCCGCTGCATCCGGGTTGACGGCTTCATCCTGTGTTACTTCGTCTGCTTCCGGGCGCTATAGTTTGATCAAATCGGTCGCCCAAAAGGTCGGTCGGTCGGCGGAGATCGTGAAGCAGAAAGTGCAGGACACGTTCCTGCACAAGCTAACGATGGGGAAGTTACAGCAGCATCAACGAACGCTGAACGCGATGGATCTAAACAAGAGTGACCTATGCGTCAAACCGACCGCGGTACACAAACTCGAGCGTCGTGGTGTGGAGGGTGTAGACGACACGGTGGGCGATGATTCGGACAGCTTGAAATCGGAACAGAACCATTTCATACCGATCGTGCAATCCATGCCGAGAAGCAGGTAAGCAGTATTGGAATAGATCGCTGTCGCCTGTCTCGGGGACATTGGAATTTCATAGCATTTTATCGTTTACAGTTTCTCGAGCAACACGTACCTTCGTGTACCAGCCATCCGGCCAGTTCCATCACCGGTAAAGTACCAATCGTCACCGAAAAAGAGTCCCTACCAGCCGTTCAAGTTTGATAAATCTGCATCGGCATTTAAGGTTGTGAATTTACAAATCCTAACACCTCCACCAAACCCATTAGAGAAAAGCGTTGATAGCAACCGCTCGTCCACAGTAGTGAACCAATCGGCGTTGAAAAAACGTCGTGGTCGTCCGCGTCGGATACATTTTTCACAGACCCCAGCACAGGATGAGCTCCCGGATGACTCGCAAAGCGGCACCAATAGTAGCCGTCCCAGGCGCACCGTCGTGGTGCAAGCGAATTCAATTAAGGACATTATCGTTAGCGATCAGCAGCGACGTGAGCAGCAGATTGAGATGGAACGACGTGATTTTGAGTTTGCTCAAAAGCTGCAACAGAAGCTAAACCGTTCGCTAGGGGTGATGCAGGAAATCCAACGACAACCGCCAGTCGCGAGAAGCACCGGATACTCATTGCGCCGTAAAACGCTTGCGATCGGGTGCAGCGAGTCATCGGCCTCGGACAGTAGTACCGTTGCGCACCGACACACGGCACAGAGCGCACAAAAGCCATGTTCCAGCAGCACAAAGCAGCGCGCATCGCGTAAACGTAAGGCCACGAGCAGTAGCGTGGAAAATGACGTTCCTTCCAGTTCCTCGCCGGCTAAGCAGATGAAAACGCGTCGGCAAACAAAACACGAAATACGAACAAAGCGCGTTAACGACACTAGTCTACTGGAGCAGCAAGCGACGAAGGTGGAGCAGGAACCCTGCCCAGTGCCACTGCGTAAGTCGACCAGGAACAAAACTCGCTAAAACTGTTGTTCATAGATATGCGAAAACAAACAAACAAACAAACTCTTACAAGTCGAATATTTCAGCCGTTGTCTTTTGAAGACTGCTTGCGCGACGCTGTGTTCGCGACGGTGAACAAATGCAATATTGGTAGTTATGAGTTTTGTGCATTCATTTGTATAGCAGGGCGCACCCGATAATCGATCTTAACGAATACTAATACTTTAAGCTCCTGTCCTAGGTGTACATACGTTTACAAACGCAAAAACATATTTTCAAGTGAAAGTAATACTCCTTTTTTAAGCTTTTTATACGTACTTGAAATGTTATCCGCTCATTATGTTAAGCCGTGTATTTACTATCCGTGCGGGAATGAATGTTCATTTTTGTCAATATCTAAAACCAATCCGCCTCAATACAGCACTCTGCAGTAACGGCCAAACTTACAAGACTTCGTTCGTTCTATACAATGTGGTCGGAAAACAAGAAACATTACGCATGATGTTGCAATGCCATTCGTAACAGAAACTCGTTGGACGCCCGATGCTCATCCTACAGGCCATCGCAAAATTTCGCACCGATGTTATAATTTTGACCGTCACTGTAGACCGAGTGAAAAGAAGTGACAAAACTTTCGCAGCGGTTGCTACAACCGAACAGCGAACGACGTAACGAAACAGTATGAAACAACAATAAATGAACGCACATAGGATGCATAGTTCTGTCGATCAGATTCCAATAGGTAGATGTGTATATATATTTTTTTTTTCTTCTTTGCGGTTAGTAACGATGTTAAGATGTACGACGCAGGCACAACACAGACAAGAACCGTCTCGCGCAAGTAATGCATTTATGATACAGCAACGACAGCCATATTCCGCAGCAAACAAACAAACCGCTACATGTTGTGATGAAAACGCTCACGCATGTGTATTTTTTTATTTCCATATAATAACGAAAAGTTTTACAAATCGATGTCCCAATGTCGCAGTCGTAAGAAACACTGAAGGAAAAAAAAACTAGGATTTAGATGCGCTTGTGTCATTTTCTATGTTACTAAACATTGCAGTTACAGTGGCAGAAGCAAACCCCGATCGTCCACCTAAGCCACCATAAACGATTCGGGCGGGAAATGTGAAATGCAAAATAAAGTTTATCATTATCCAAACCAATGCTGCTGCTGGTGTTGCGGTGGTTGGCTTAGTGTTTACTTCTTTGTCCCCTTGCTTCCACCCTTGCTGCCCGGGAAATCGATCAAGATGACGGAAAGTCCCGCGCTCATACGATTATCGAACGATTTGGCGATGTCATCGGACGAATCGGTATTCCGCGAGGATGTAGTAGTGGTACAGATGGATAGGCGCGATGCTGAAAGAAAGAAGCACAACACTCTCCTATACGGCTACCACGAAAAACGGCACCTTTTGTAGCTTACCTTGCTTGGAAGAAATCGTATCAACGCGACCGCTGTACTCGGTTCCGTGTGAATTCTCGCTGCGCCACGATATCTGACTCTTGGTGCGCTTGATCAGTGGCAAACGTAGTCCACGCTCGTAGCAGTGCTTGGTGACCGATGCGGCCAGTTCGGAATTTTGCTCCACCAAATCGGCCAAATGCTGCAGGGCGTTGCCGTTGCGCTCTTCCAGCTCCTTCAGGTTGAGATCCTTTTGGAAAATTAACATCAGATCGTCATCGTTCGTCTTGGCCTTCGCCGCCTTGACGGCCAGCTTAAGCTCGCGCTCGGCGCGCTGAATTTTCGTCCGCTGCTCCAGCAGTTCCTTCTGGATGCGTAGCAGCACATCGTTACTGTCCAGCCGCACCTTCTGGGCCTCCTCAAGCGACTTATCGTTTTGTTCGCGACATTCGTTCAGATCGTGCAAATTCTCCGTGTTCATGGCCAGATCGGACCGTACGCTCTTCAATGCCGCCACGGCTTTGCAGTAGTCCGCTTGGATGTTCTCCATGGCGATCATGTCCGGGTTTTCGTCTTCGACCTTCTGAAAACCGCGCTTGTACTTATCGTTCGCGTAGTTCATCACCTTGAGCGTATTTTCCAGCGCCTTTAAGTCTTCCTCAGCCTTCAGAATCTTCACGTTCAGCTCGCTTCCCTCGCGCAGCAGCATGTACTTTTCTTGTGCGGTTTGAATTTTTATCTGCGTCGCGGTCACGATCGAACCGTCCTCGTTCTTTCCGAGAAGATCCAGCGACAGCTCGTATCTGTTCTTTAGCTGCTCTATCTTCAGCGAACGCTCCGTAATGTCGGCTCGCAGTTGGGCTCGCTCTTCGGAGAGATACTTCCGTTTCAGCACCAACATATCCCTCTGGGCCGTAATATCCACCATGCGCTTGCAGATGGCCGCCTCCAGCTCCATCCGGTGCCGCTCGAGGGTGTACATTTTGTCGCTCTGATTCTCGAGCTGCCGTTCCATCTGTTTGATGCGCATCTTGAGCAAACTCTTCTCGACCAAACGTTCCTGATTTTCGGCCGTACACTGGCGAACCTTCTTCTCGCCACCCTCCACGATCAGGGTCTTCTCCTTCCACTTGCCCGTCATACGCTCGATCTCGGCGGCGTCCTGCTGAAACACGAGGCTAGACTGTCGGAAGTCTTGCTGCAGCTTTGCCGTCTCTGTCAAAAGCAGCGCCAAATTTTGTCTTTTACCCTCCAAAATCAGCTGGGCGTGAGTCAGCTTCGCGTGGGCGCGATTGGCTTCTTCCTGCTTGTTTCCGGCACCCTTCATGTTGGCGATCCGCTCCTGCACTTTCTCCATGCTGTAGTCAACGCCGTACGATATCTCTATCTGGCGTATGATTTCCTTTTCCAATTTTTTCAGAGCCGCCTTAATTTTCCCGATTCCCGACTCCGTCGAGTGTACCTCCACCTTCAGCAGCTTGTCCTCTTCCTTCATCGCGAACAGCTGCTGCTGAGCGCGGTATAGCGCCGCCGATAGGCGTTCCGTTTCCGCTTCCATCGCCCGGATCTGCTTCTCTTCCGATTCGACGATTTCGTTCAACTGCCGCAAACGTTCCTGCGCGCACAGGCTCTTGTTCCGGAAGTTATCCAGCTTGTCGCGCAGCAGCTCCAGCTCGCTCAGATTTGCATGGATCTGTTTCTCCTTCTCGCCTTCCTCCATCAGTGCGTGCCGGTTGCGATTGCGCATCGAGGACAGTTTGTTCGACAAGTTCTGTACCGATTTGCGCGTGATTTGATATTCGTTCGTCTTCAGCTGGACGCTATCGTTCAGGATCGTCAGCCTGTTGCGAAGCTTCGACACCTCCACATTCAGATCGCCAATGCGGAGCTCGATTTCTTGATTGTTTCTTTGCTGATGCTCCAGGAACTCTACCTGAGCCTGCAAATCCGCTTGCAGCATGTCCGTTATTTCCCGCGCCGTCTCAATTTCCCCCTCCACGGACTTGATGTTGCCTTCGCGTTGGTTCATATGATTCACCGCTTCCTTCCACATCCGCACCAGGTGGCGACGTTCGTGGTGCGCTTGGCGGAAAAGCTGAGACGTTCGTTCCAGTACCTGCTCCAAGGATTTATACTCTTCATAGAGAGTCACCAGCACCGTCCGACGTTGGGCAATTCTGTTTTCCAGCTGCTTTCTTTTCGCCTCCAACGCTTCCGCATGGCTTGCATCGGATTTGCAATACTTCAGGATAAGCTTGTTCACCGCATCTCCACTACCCATCACCTGCTTCCACTCGAGCAACGCCCCTTTGGCCCACTTGATACGCTCGGTGTACTTTTCGACGTTTCCTGTGAGTTTTTTCATATCAGCTGCAAAACAAAAAGATAAAAGCTGCGGTGCATTACACGACTCCAGTGTCTGCAGAGCTAGATTTTAAGTACCTTGGGCTCGGTCGTCATGTTTCTCAAGTTCGGCGTGTTCCTTCTTCGCCTCGGCAACCTGCTGCCGAAAGAAGGACCTATCGTTCTGCGCCACCTTCAGCATTCCATGTTCGGTCAAGATTTGACTTTTGTCAACACCGATCAACTTGGAATTTTGCTCAAACTCCACGTGAGCGTTCTTCAGGTGCACTTTTAGGTTTCCCAAACGCTGATCGCTAACTTGCACCTTGCCCGCAGAATCTCCCTTGCTTCTAGACAGCCGATTGATTTGCTCCAGCAATCGTTTGTTCTCCTCGTTCGCAATCGGAATAAAGCCTCCCTCGGCTAGGCCCATCTCCTCCATTACACGGATAATGTATGGCTGTGAGTCGACCATTTTCTTCGACGGCAATACTACCTTTCCGTGAAATCACTAGCAGTTAAACAGCAGCTAAACTGGACAAACCTTTGGATGATGCTTGGAGTGTGAAAATTTTGTGCTATGTGGTACCTGTTATTCGGCAGACAACAACCGTCGTCGACTATCGCGACGCCGGTTGCTATGGGCACGTGGTTGGGCGAAGACACGTGTGCTTTGATTATGCACGCGTGCTAAAGCTGCACATCTACCGACGCTGTGCAGTATGCGCATGCGGTCGGAACAACTGTTGCATTTGACGGCCGCTTCACAAGGGCTGCTCCATTTCAAACATTCCATCTGGGTATTGATTAGCGGCCGTGACTACCGTTGCAAGTAGCGAAGAGGTGTGTACGATGTAACAAATAAATTTAGCTAAAGGATTTGCTCAATATTTTTACAACTTTCATCGGCCTTGACCAATCTTTATTATACACGTGTTGACCGAGATATGACGTTGATTGGTTGAAAAGCATATGCGTTACAACTCTGTACGATTCAACGGCGGCGGTGAGGCTAGAATGGATGTCAGATGGGACACGCATGCGGAGTATTTACAATTCTTTGCTATTTTTGGGTGTTCATTCGTCGGTAACAACATTCAATCGGCTCATTCCTTTGCTCTCTTGCGATGTGCAGCAACGCCTGCGCACAGACGAACCCACGATCACGTCAAAATGTGCGCACAAGCGAATCCGTACGGCGCAGATCAAATTTTCTCCGTGCTGCAGTCGGTCCAACGGAGCTTCTACTTGGTGCAAGAAAATCTTGAAATTATAGTGAAATAAAAAATAGCTTTCAAATATCGAGACGACTTTTTAGTGCCTCCGGCAGTGGTGAAACGATGTGTTCGAAAAGTTTATCCTGCATTCTGTGCGGACAGCCAAATTTTCCCAGCATTGATGCACTGCGCGTTAGCTTGCTGAAAGTGACAGCACGTCCCCTAAAGTGTCCGATCTGTGGTGACGAGCTACACGGCTTAGACAAGCTAACGATCCACCTGTTTGGCCATTCGTTGCTCGAGGACCAACAAAATGACCCGACACCGTCGGATGATGTGTTTAAAAATGAAACCATACCAAACACAACCTTTGCCTCGGGCTCGTTTAAAACGTTGCGGAAAGTGCGGAAAAAGACGCCTCTCGAGACGGAAGTCAGGCAGCAGAACGGTAGCGACAACCGAGCGGCGAGCAAAATGTCGCCAGCAGTTGAAAATAGCCAAAGTTCCACCAACGCAAATCACTGCTCCGAATGTGACGTCGTGTTTCGTAATTCGGCTCTGCTAAACATGCACCGTGAGGTGTTTCACGAGATTGGTAATAGTGCAACGAATAATACTGCTCCCAGCAAGCATTTTTACTGCCATATATGCCCGAAGGAGTTCAAAATGAAAGGATCTCTTAAAATTCACATGCGGGTAGTGCATGAGGCGGGACCCAAGAAACGGTGCCTCGACAATGCCACCAGTGTTTGTGCCCCAGAACAGCCTGTCGGCACGCAAATGATCCCGAACGCTCGCTTAGCAACGAGTGAGTCAGATCCAAGCAATCCGCCGGAAATTACGGTTAAAAACCCATCTACCATGCTTTCAATGCAGCTGCTTAATCAGCATCAAAACATAGCCCTGTTTCAATCGCAATTATCTCCGGTAACTGAACCAAGCGCCACTCAAGCCCCTCCGGAAGCTCACATCATTCAAATCATCGACCCGCGACAGCTAGCACAGGTGGTTTATCTTCCACCGCCGAGCGGTGGATCGCAAACAGTTCCACTTCCGCCGCAACCGATTGTGCAGGATCCAGGAATGGCATCTCAAGGAAGGGAAAGCTTTTCTTTGCCGGCATCGCCCCAACAGGGACATGATAGTGCAAAGCAATGGGAGTGCGACGTGTGCCGGAAAACATTCACTACCAAATACTTTCTCAAGAAGCACAACCGGCTACATACGGGTCTGTATTGCCAGATGGGTCCCAGAGGGTTTTATTTCACTACATTTATCATGCCTTTCGTGTGTTTTACAGGTGAGATGCCGTACACCTGTGGAATATGCCACAAATCGTTCACTTTTCAACAGTCGTACCATAAGCATCTCCTGTACCATAGCGATGAGAAACCACACGTCTGCGCTGTCTGTAATCGCGCGTTCAAGGAACTTTCCACGCTGCATAACCACCAGCGGATACATTCCGGAGAAAAACCCTTCGCCTGCGAAACTTGCGGTTTGTAGCGTTCGAAGAGGAAGCGAGGAGGTTGTAGTGGACGTTTACGTCATTATTACATCTATTCCGCAGGCAAGTGTTTTCGGCAGCGTGTTTCCTATCTCGTCCATCGTCGAATTCACACGGGCTTGATGCCGTACAAGTGTTCGGGATGTGATAAAAGTTTCCGCTACAAAGTTTCCCAGCGAACGCACAAATGCCCGGCCAGTCCGCCTGGAACGGTCGTGCGCAAAACGGGTGACCTTTTGCAAAAGCTGCTGCAGACCTCTTCCATCCTTCCTGAGGCTTTCGGATCGTCGACAGAGCAACCGAAAGGGACACTTTTCATGGATGACACACCTTGCGCCACCAACGCCGAGGCCACGGAAGACGAGGATAAACAGACGGCAGATTACGTGAACCGAACGCTGGACGAACTTGTCAAGGGAACGTATGACAAGCTGGACATCGGTGGTGCCGCCGCCGCCGCAGCATCCTCCTTGTTGTACGATCAACATCTACAACCCACCCAACTCTATGCCGATCCCGAGATGGTCAGTAATCAGCCGTTACAACCGCTATCGGAGCAACCACAATCGCACCCGTCGCCTCAACAAGAGGGTAATGAGGCGGTCAGCTTCCCAAGAATTGAGAGTTTATGTCTGCTTTCGCCCAGTGCTTTCGACGGTGCTCAGCTCGAGGATTTAGAAGGTTTAAAACTAGATAACGGCTGGTGAAATTGAGATAACGATCGTATTTTCGGTATGTGACGATGTATTATATTATATTGCTAGAGGAACATTTTGTTAAGCAAAATGTAAAAGAGTGACATATTTTCGCAATTTTATAAACAAAAGTATCGGATTTTGATAAGCTTCCAATACGAACGCATAACTTCCATAAAATAAAGTAATAATCAGAAGATGTTCATGTGGTCTAGTGCGCTATATATGCCTTTTTGTAACGAGTAAATGTTATTTTTTAACATCGAGCCAACTCATTGCATCTGGTAGATATTATACCAGCCTAA